>JBAMNC010000163.1:52500-257860 GCA_037902135.1 Cetoscarus ocellatus | reverse complement strand
GAATGAGTAAATGTAGAGGTGGATCAGACTCATGGGTTATGACTGAATCATGTTCAGGTTTAGAGGATGACCCCTGTCAGTCTGTGATCTTTAGCTCAGACTTCATGGTCCTGCAGTGGGTGGAGACCTTCAGATTGATGTCAAACTTTGACTCCTGTGTGTTTGTGTGTCCTCAGCTGTCCTCCTAAAAGAGTCCACTCTCACTCAGCTGTTGGAGAAGCAGTGTCCTCAGACTCCACAGGTCGATGGTGTCCCGTCTGTGTGTCACACCCCGTCTGAACCCTCTCCTCATCACCTGTCAGTGGACCTCCTGCACCATCAGTGCCGTAAAGGCAGCCTGCTCCTCACTCCAGAGTCAAAGAGGAAGTTAGAGGAGCGACGAGGGTCCGAGCCCCTCCGCGGCACCCAGGACCCGGGACCTGTGGGAGAACCTGAGGACCACTCCCTAGGGAACCACCGCCACATGGAGGGCCATGGACACCACCTCCATCTGTCCAGCTGCAACGAGTGTTTGGAGCTGGAGAACAGCACCATCCTCTCAGTGAAATACGCCTCGGCAGAGAACATCCCCGACCTGCCCGACGATGACTCCGCGGTGCTGGACAGCGGGGACGAGAGTGGGGATCCAGATGAGGCCAAAGGTCACAGCAACAGGTTCAACAGCAAACCGCCCAACGTCCTGGTGTTCACGGGGGGCTGCCAAGAGCGCTTCGAGGCCCTCAGTCAGCTCCTGTCAGAGTGTATCAACATGGACAGCTACACCATCTACCAGCTGCTGCCCCAGCAGGCTCTGAGCGACCCCTGGATGGACAACACCAGGCTCCTGGTCCTGGCAGAGGAGGAGACCCTGACCCCCCAGCTCAGACCCGCTTCCTCACATTCCTGAGCCAGGGGGGCCGGGTCCTGGGACTGGCCTCCACCCTGTGCCCCGCAGGCCTCAGTCTGGAGGACAGGCACAGGAGGCAGGGCCAGGTCAGCAGGCTGAGCTTCACCAGAGAGGACAGCACAGAGCTGGAGCTCAGCGTCTTACCCAGCAAGAAGGTCTTCATCAGGGACAGCCAAGGGGGAGGCCAGGTGGAGCTGTGGGGGGAGCTGAAGGGGGAGGTCCTCCACCAGAGGGACATGGTCATAGTCAGGGTCACCCACGGGAGAGACGGCGGAGAGGCGGTCCTGTGTCAGGTAAAGGTCACACATAGAGTCATGAAAAGACCCTGACACCAGGGTCACTGAAGGTCACTAAAGGGTCAATGAAGGGTCACTGAAGTGTAAGAGAAGGTCACTTAAGGGTCAGAGAAGGTCATGGCCTGAAGAACAGTCCAGACCAGCCGTCTCTGCTCTGCTGAGTCAGGAGGAGCTTACTGTGAAGGTGCGTTCACACTGAACACGACATAGGTGAGCACTCTCCATGTAAAGTCAATGTACAGCTGCGAGCGGGTGGGGCCAGCCCTCATGCAAGGCGACGGAACGCAATCTGGGGGACTTGGACGAAGGACCAGGTCACGTCACTCGGTCACCAAAGTTGAATAATGTGAGCTTTTCAGGCGATATGTGTGTGGCTGTGCTGTTACAGCCAATCAGTGTTGTGTGTGGGTGTGTGATGACGCCCGTGACAGAGTGTCTTTTTTTCTGGATCACAGAGTGACAGTCCATGTCCTTATGCGAACATGAGTTAGTGAGGACATTAGTTCCTCCTTATTCAACAGAAGTGGTGTTTCTCTGCAGTCCTGCCTTCCTCATCTGCACCAGCTGCAGTGTTTGTGGTTGGTAGGTGAGTGAAAAGTATACAGCTGGAATAACGTCAGCTAATAACATATTGACCCGAATGAAGGCCGACCCTGATTATAAGATGACCCCCCTCTTTTCAAGACTAATCTTCAGAAAAAGACTCTGATAACCAAATTTTACTTTGTTTAAAGAAACTATTTTTTGTTGAAATTCTGAGAAAATCATAACAGTAGCAAAAAAAAAAAAACCCTGTAATGAAACACTTCATTTAAAAGTCTTGAAACACTGCAACTAGAATGCAGACCGTCAGAACTTTGCTCATGAGATGTCTTATCAAAACCCTGCATGGACTTTTACTCACAGACCATCTCCTCCCACAGAACGTCATCCTCACTACCATCCAGTGCATTTGAGGTTCAGCACTTTTTAAATCCACTGATGATGCTCTCTGGTGTTATTTCATCCCATGCCTGGAGGATCCATTTGAGTGCGTGATCACTGGACAGGAGCCACTCTTGTGCAGATTATCCTTAAAAGGCTTGTTAACCACCACATCCAGCGCCAGTGGCACAAAAAGGGGGTATGCACTATATGTGGCGCATAGGGGCGCTGCGCTAGAAGGGGCGCCAAAGTGATGGGGAAGAAATTGTTTTAAATCTGTATTTACTGTAATAAACGGCAGTTTGTGCATATGTCGATAGTATGATCAAGAACAGGCACATCAGTGACTGATAGGGCGCCCTTTCGCTTCTTCTTCACCCCCTCTCTCTCCAGAAGGCACGCCCCCTGGAGCTTGGGCTGGAGTAAGAGTGTTTTCGTTTGAATCGTGTTGACAGATTACAGAAAGCTAAAGATGGAGAGGCAAAAAAGAAAGCTATCAGGGGCACAAAACAGAATAAAGGAAGAGGGAGAGGGAGAAAGATTTTAAAGAAATGAAAAAAAGGTTTTCAGTTTTTCTTTTTTCACCATGCTGTGTTTCACGCGGACCAGTGGACGGTTATTTGAGTGGCTCAATGTCCAAGTTTTCACTGTTACTTAAGATTCGGTTTTTCTCTGTGTTAAAATCATGAGGCGTAAAAGAAGCTGATTGATGCATTCAGACGTTTATAAACCTGACTTATTGACCCGACAGTTTTGCAGAGGAGAGACATGCTTCATGCCGGCTCCTTGGGGTGCTTTGTCGCCCACCCTCTCTCTCTCTCTCTCTCTCTCTCTCTCTCTCTCTCTCTCTCTCTCTCTCTCGCATGGTACTGTGACAATTATGACTGATTGCAAACTCACCCCCTTTGGCACATCTTTGTTTGAGGGTTTTTTTTGGACCAAAGGATTTTGTGGAAAATGAAGATTTATAGAGGGGGGAATGTTGCACTAATAATTAAAGTAAAGGACGTTATAATAGTTGTGTCTTATTACCTAATGATAAAGAGAAAATAAATGTTAACTGCAATGTGAAAAATAAAGAATAAGAAGACAGAATTTCCTGAGAGATTGTTCTTAAACCTCAGTTATAGCATGATCTAATAGAATTATTTCATTTTCCTTTACATACAAGTAGTCCATGAGTACAAACTGTTGAGGTGTCATGACTTAAAGTGTGGTGTGGTGGTATTATGCTTTTTTTCAAGGCTTTACACCATTGATCATCAACTGGCGGCCCAGGGGCCAAGTCGGAATGAATAAAGAAATAATAAAGGAAGATAGTTAGTAAAAGAAAAGAAGATGTGGTTATTATCATACATTCTTTTTTGTTTTTGACTGAGCTAATCACCAGCTGTGAAATGTAACTTATAATAAAAGTCTGAATCAAAGTCTTATGGTTAGTATTTACACACAAAAACAGGCTGGGGTGGGGGGGGGGCGGCTGTGTTGGGTCTGCATGCCCCTCAAAAAATAGGTAGTTGCACCACTGTCCAGCGCCTGTAGCTGGCTGGTCATCCCCCCTGGTATGATGACTAAGTCGCATTCGTCTTCTTTACCTGAGTTTTGACAGCATCAGTCAGGTGTCCACGGAGGGCATCCATGGGTCACTGGCTTTACAAAAAGTGGCGCCCTCTACAGTTGTGGTCATGTAGCGACCCCAGACGACTATCAGCATGTGTCAATGGTTAGACATCGGTTATAAGACAAACCCACTTTTTCACATTATTTTCAACGAAAAAAACCTCATCCTATATTCAGGTCAATATGGTTCATGCAAATATATGATCTATGATATGATCGGGGTGAAACTCGACCGGGCGTGACGTCACTGAGCGACGGCAATGGTGACCAAATGAGCTATTTATGGACAGGCGTGGGTGGGCCACGCAGTCTCAGTCGCCAAGTCGTGTTCAGTGTAAATGCTCCTCTGCAGACCATAAACTTTATGAAGCAGGTCTGTAGGTCACAGCTCAACACCGGCACAGAGACAGAGAGGGTGTTTATAATAAATATTCATGTGTGGATACTTTCTCTTTTTCAGACCATTCTCTGCAGAGATGGTTGTGTGTGTAAATCCCATTGGCTGCTGAACAGGTGGACCTAATATTGTGGCCAGTGTTTAAACCTGAAGGATCAGGCCCTCTCCTGACCATCATGTTTGAGGACGGGGGTCCATCACAGGGCTGCTGTCTCACTGCTGTTGCTCTGGTCCTCAGGTCCACCTGGAGCTCTCTCCTGACTCCCAGCACCTCAGCTCAGAGGGGTTTAAAGACCTGAAGGTCAACAACGCCCTGCGGTATGAAGTCCTGACCGAGATCCTGTCCTCTCTGGGCCTCAGCTGTGAGCTCAGCCAGACGCCGGCCCCCACACCCGTTCATCTGCTGACCACCTCACAGGTAACTCTCTCTGTCTTTAACAGACTTGTGTGATTTCTGAGGATCCTGCTCTCAGGTCTCAGTGTGACCGTGAGACCTCAGATGATCCTGCACAGAGGACCAGAGGTGTTAGTAATCATCTTTATTCTTCATAAATTCTTATCTTTAGTCCTTTTGTCTCTGTCTGGATGTATATGTGTGTGTATATACAAATATATTTATTATATGTATTTGTATATATGCATATATGTGTATCTATAAATTAAGAGTTTGTCTTCAGCCTGCTCTGTTGTGCCTTTAGATAACACCTGAAATGACCTGGTGCTATACAAATAAAGACCGACTGATTGAACAGCATCCCAGAATTACTGATTATTTATGTATTGATCAGGTCTCTGGGCCGTCCCCTGACACACAGCACATGCTGCCTGTTGTGTTTGTTTAAGTTGATAGTCAGAGCAGCAGCACATGTGGAAACACTCTGAGGTCTGTATGTATGTAAATCTATGATGATGTATGCAGCAGATGTTTGAGCAGACGCTGGGTGACAGGCTGCAGAGTTAAAGTCTGAAATGTCCAGGACTCTGCTGTGGACACAAAGACGTCTCCAAGTTCATTCATGTAATAATTAAGACTGCATTGAAACCATCATCTGATGTTTGTCCAAATCAAAGGCATGTATTTAAGTCAAGAGGGTGAGGGTGAGCAGCTGTTCTCAGATGATCACAGAGAGGAGGGGGAGCCTCAGTATCTGGAGTAAAATCTCCTCACAGGACTCTGTCACTGCAGAGCACTTTTTAAACCTGCCTAACAAACTCAAAGTGCAGACACATGTACACATACTTAAACACCGATACCTGCCCTGAACACCTGTGGATTCACCTCAGTTTACTCCTGGATGCCATCCAATTGTTTGCTACTCCTGCTGCCCTGTCCTCCTCCTAAAGAAACTAAAGCAGTTTAAAACTTTGTCTTCAGTCCATTAAGTCCAACATATTATATTCATCCAGAGTCTGAGTGTGTGCTTAAATTCATGCTGAGACCGACAGCATCAAAGATAATCAGCTGAAGGAGCGACACATCCAAAACAGATGCACTCATTTTAAATGATGCATTTGAGGTCCAGTCGTAAACATTGTGATGTGATCAGGTCAGCGCCGTGAAATGAGTGTTTGATGAAGCTGAGAACAGATGTGTTAAATGCCTTTAACAGAGTTTGATTTAGATTGGCTGATCATTCAGTAAATAAAGTTGATGTTATTGAGCTCATATTAGTTAACAAAGTGCCTTTTATATGCTGAACTGTTTTCTCGGTTTTGTCTGTTGGATTGAATTCATAGTGGGGCTGCACGATTATGGCCAAAATGATAATCATGATTGTTCATCATGTTAGGGAAAACATCTGTATTTTTATTGCACTACTTTTAAGCAAATAATATCTGAACAGTTTTCATTTTTTTGTTGCTTTAACTTTGCATTATTGATACTCACACACACCTGAGTTTGTAGCTACTGAATGAGAGAGAGAGGGTGAGGGGGGGAGACTGACAGCTATCAACATCACAGCAGACATGGTAATAACAAAAACAACCTCCTGATATCCTTGTTCAAAAATCCCCCACTTCAAAAACCAGGTCACAATTCCGCTGAATTTATCAGCTTTACCGTTTCTCTCATCTTTGACGAGGCTTTATCGCCGATAAACCTCTGTTTTAAAAGTTTGACTCTCCATCCTTCACAGCAGCAGCTAATGTTTTAAAAGAAAGAGTTCATCAAAACTTCGGCTGGATAAACTGCATCAAATGTTTCAAACAATGTCACAGGTGAGCTCACAGCTAAAGATACAGCAGCTCCAGAGCCGACCCCTGATGTAGGTGATGCCACTGTGGAGAAATAACTGTGGTCGGGGATCACATAGGTCTTGTCCAGTGTTTTGACAGTTTTTCAGGTGATATACTTCTCTTGACATGAGTCGCTCTCGACAGTCCACCGAGTGACTTGAGGCTGCCGCTGCAGAGTTTGCTCGCTTGTTATTTGGGCAGCTTAATTAAGCCTAAACCATACGTTCACCCACTGATGGTTGGCTGACTAATGTTGAAAAAGTGCTTGATTAGATATGCCTGCAGAGCCCGCAGTTTAGATGTATAAATCGATAAAGTGATCAGGTTCACTTAATCGTGGCGGCCAAAATCGTGATCACGATTAAAATTTGATAAATTGTGCAGCTTTAATTCATAGTTACAGTGAGTCTGTCAATAATTTTGTTTGTTCACATGATAAAGAGAAGTGATAAGTCTTTTTTAATTGAATTCAGACGTCCTTACTGTTGGACATTTGATCTTTCCACGTCCTGCTGTTAAAAATGAAGTTGTTCTGTAGCTCCTGTTATTAACGTCTCTGCTGACGTTTAAAGAAAAGCCTCTATGAGAGCAGCCCTGTGCTTTATTTTTTTACTGAATAATTCGGATCAAAAAAAGACTTTAGAGAGCAAGATCAGCCAAAGTCTCCATTTACTCGTCTGCTTTTTTAACTGTAACACCGCTGTGTCAGTGAAGGTCGGCGTCTGTAGCTTTAACACACAGATGCTGCATGCAGTGACCTCTGAGTGACCTCTCTGATGGTGACGTCAGGTGGACTTTGTTCATTATCTGTTCAATGATTAAATGGTCACCTTTTGCCCCATCAGCACAAGAATGGCCTCCTGACAAACTTCAGGTGCTCCTGGCTGACCTTGTGGCACTGCATCCTGTGCAGTCATGATGTTGAAGCAATGTATGGTTCAGCATCTGCAGTAATCGTGTCCCTTGACATTTTTTTTAACACATTTGATGTCTTTGACAGTTTGAGGAACCAGAGGAATCGGTGAGAGTCAGAGGAGATGTTGTATAACAGTTTTTCATGCTCACATGTGAGCATGTGAAGTGTTTTAAGGTGACAGATCACGATACCAGAATAATAAACTTTGATACTGTACCAGTAAACAGCAAACTGACCTGAAAAAAGAATAAAGAACAGTCTTTAAAAGCGAGTAAGTAAACTGTGAGGACAGGTTTACAGTCAGTTCTTAAAGCTTCATCGTTTGTTAGCTGAAGACTATCACAGAGGATCAGCTGGTCTCAGCCCTGTGTTAGTCACCTTCTGCAGCTCTGGCTCTAGAACATTAGTGGTATCAATTTAAAATATGATATCAAACAAGTATGGAGGCATCAGGTTTATGACTTCATTATTTACAGTAAAGATCAGTCACAGCTCCAGTGGGAGGCAGAGCTCTCGGCTGCAGAGGACAGTCCTACAGGGCCAGAGGCTTGTTTCAGGGGGTCAGTCCTCCTCACAGACAGTAGAGGGGGTGCAGACTCCACTGAGAATGTCTGAGCTTACACTCCAACTGAACAAGGTTAGTTTGAATGTTCGAGATGGCCAAGCAGAGGGTGAGAAGGTTAAACAGTCTGAGGACAGTCTGGCCAATCAGAGCATGACTAAAGTCAGTCTGTCACCAGACCTCTAAAGGTCAAAGCTTCACCTGTACAGGTGTGAAGTCAGAACAGTGTTGTATCTCTCTGTCATTGAGCCTTCATTAATGATCAGCATCATCATCATCAGTGATCAAGAGCTTAAGTGTCTGAGAGAGGACCAATCAGACATCTGCTGCACACATCTGTGTAGGCCTGCCTGTATGTCTGTATGTACGCCTGTCTGTGTGTTTTTCTGTCCATCTGTCTGTCTGCCTGTCTGTCCATACGACTGTCTGTCTGTACGTCTGTCTATGTGTTTGTCTGTTCATCTGTCTGTCTGCCTGTCTGTCCATACAACTGTCTGTCTTTCTGGGTCTGGCTGTACGTCTGTCTGTGTGTTTGTCCATACGTTTGTTTGTTCATCTGTCTGTCCAGGGCTGCCTCTTGAAACTGTTTGTTGTAACAATTCTTGCAGATGTGTAGGGAGTATTATTATTTTCATTTCTTAATAATAATAACAATGGTAATAATAATAATGAAATACTAATCATTATAATAAACATATAATTATAATAAAAAACTAATTAATATAAATAATAATTGATTTAATTTATAATTAAAAATTAATCTTAAATGAAAATGATAATTGTAACTCTTATTTGATTTGTTTTTTAATCAAACAATAATGATCTGATGAATCAATCACTAAAATGATGGTTAGTTTCAGTCCAGGACTGGAGCTGATGTGTGAAGGTCACACCTGTGTGTTATCGTCAGTATTAGCTAACACAGCCACGCTCTCCCTCACATTAACACACTGATGCAGCCGTGGAGCAACAGAAGGTTAGGTCTCATGCCCAAGAACACAACAACATGTGACAGACAGCTCAAGGGCTCAGACCCTCAACCTTCTGATTGATGGTAGAGCAGATGACCTGACTTAGACAGCCCTCTGCCATGCAGATTCTTGAGATCTTCTCAAATCACGATCAAGTTGACCTTTGGCCCAAGACATTTTAACAGGAAGAGCGTGAACACAGGTGGACAATTGTGCAAAGTTTGATCTAAATCTCTAAAATCAATTATTAGGTCTTGAATCTCTAAAGAAAAGGATGGCTGGGTAACCTATCCTTTGACCTTTAAGATCTAAACAGTTCAACAGTGGACAGGTGTTCAAAGGTAGTAAAGTAAAGGTAAAGGATGATCCTGAGAGTCCATTACCTTGACCTTTATCAAGGATTCAAGGTCGGCCTTGAATGTTGATCATTTGCTGCAGTCTTAAAGACCTTAAATCAGTGAGGGTTTAATCACAGACCTCTTAGGACGTGATGTCTCAGCCAGTGGTGCAGGTGAAATGTATATGATTTAAGTTATTATTCATAACCCCCGCCAAGGAGGTTTTTGTTTTTGCCGGGGTCTGTTTGTTTGTCTGTTTGTTTGTCTGTCCGTTTCTTTGTCTGTTAGCAAGATTACACTAAAACTACTGGATGGATTTACATGAAAATTTTACCAGAGGTGTGGTTTGGTCCAAGGAAGAAGCCAGTTCATTTTGGTGCTGATCCAATCCAGATTGACACCACAAAAAACATTGAAGTTAATAATTAAATCCCATTACTGGTTCTGGATCAGACTGGATCTAGATCAGACTGGATCTGGATCAGACTGGTTCTGGATCAGATGGTGTGAACAGAAGAGTCCTGCAGGGTCAGATCCTGTTCATTAGTAATCAAAGTGTCAGTCTGACTCTGAACACCATGTCCTGGTCCATCGTCTGACACTGACTTCATGTTGATGTCTCGTCCAATCAGAGTGGACTTTATTCACAGGCTGCTTGTCCCAGAGGACAGCAGAGAGGCGTGGACTGTGATGGTTCAGACAGAGTGAGTCAGTGTGATCACAGGATCTTGAGTTTATTATCACCATTCATGGCTTTATATTTATTTAATTGGTTTATTATTACAGAGGAGATCCTGGTATAGAGTGTGGGGCTGTCTGCTGACCCCTGACCTCAGGCTTCTTCAGCGTCCACAGAATTTCTGAAATTTTCTTAACCAGATAAACAACAAAAGTATGTTTTCTTCATCTTCACTAACTCTGCTCCCCAGTAAACGTATCATTAGTAGGGCTCAACAAATTCCGAACTGCCCTGATCACCCTCTGTTTGCTAAATTTGATGTTCTCCCTTCTGGCCGATGTAACAGAAGTCTTCGAACCAAAACTAGGCAAGCCAAAACTTCTTTTATTCCGGTTGCCATTGACAACCTTAATTCATTGGCCTGACCAGTTTTATTGTGTGTGCTTTATGCAGCTTGTGGGTAGAATTGATTGTTGATTTTTAGATTGTAATCCTTGACTATTTATTGAATCTCTTTTTATCTGCTTTACCTCGAATGTTCGTCATTACTGTTTATTTTTCTACTGCACAGCACTTAATGACTGAATGCACTTTATGGGTTTTGCCTGATTCTTAGCTTTTGGAATATTGTGGTTTAAGTGTTGTCCTTTTTCACTTGGGCTCAGGATTTTCCTGATTTTTCTAATGCCTGTTTGTTTTATGTTTATCATGTACTGGTGTGCTGATACCTGCTGCTGAGAACAATTTTCCCGCGGGAAAATAATAACATTGAAGCTGAAGCTCTTCAAATCCACGCTCAGTACCTACCTGTTCAGGACTGCATACTCCATTTGACAACACCCTACACATCTACATCAGCACATCTGTTCTCTCTGTTGTTTTGCTGATTTTTTTGTTCTATTGTTGATTTTGTTTTTGTTTTGATATTTTTAAAAATGTGTAGTGTCCTTGAGTGTCCTGAAAGGCGCTTTCAAATAAAATGTATTATTATAATTATTATTATTATTATTATGATTATGTTATTATTATTATTGCTATTATTATTATTAATTATTATTATTATTATTATTGTTATTATTATTATTATTGCTGTTGTTATTATTAATTATTATTGTTATTGTTATTATTATTAGTATTGTTATTGTTATTATTATTATTATTATTATTATTGTTATTATCATTATCATTGTTGTTATTAACACATTTTATTCTGTTAAGTAAGAACCTGAACTAACAGGACATATATCCTGTGTAGAAGTTTGAGGACACCTGAGGACTCTGATGGACGTCTGTCTCTTAGTCTGTCCTTAGACTCCAGGGTCCTAAAATGTCCTAACAGAGCTGTACCTGTCCCCCAGGTGTGTTTGCGGAGTCCAGTCCTGTCCTCAGAGGGACTGAGCTGAGGTCTGAGGTCTTGTTTAAACCACAGACACAAATGTGAGACGTGGTCAACAGTGTCACCTGTGGACATGTCCATCATTCTGTCCCATGTGAAGCTGTCTCACAGCAGATTGTGTCCCAGCTCTCATCCACTGACCGTCTGTCCTCTGGTCTCTGTCTCAGGCCATCAGGTCCAGGTTCCTGCGGTGGCTCCAGACCTGTGCTGACCCGGGCGGCCTGGTGGCTCTGTCCAAATCCCGTTTCAGGTTGGCATCCTGGTCCGAGCTGAAGGGGGTACCCGAGCAGCCCCAGGACGCCCTGCTCCTGGTCACAGATGTTCCACAGTCTCAGAGCTGGGCCCACTTTAGCATGGAGACCTACACGCAGCACCTAAAGACCAGCACTCTGGGCCACACCCTGCTCTACGCTGAGGTGGTCACGTCCACCATGGACCTGCTGGAAGGGTAAGCCCCGCCCCCTGAGCCTGCTGATGCTAGTGAGGATGTACAGGTGTGGATAAGACACCTGTGGTCAACAACAGGGTCGTTAGCATGCAGTTAGCTCAGTGCTGCTTGGTGTCATGTTGTCAACAACTTCACATTCACTCTGCTGTCTGCTCTGGTCCAGCCAGCCTGAGCCAAGGGCTTAGACTGCTGATGAAACAATGGTATGACATCACACTGGTAGGTTTATGTGGGGGGTCAGGGGGACGAGCCGTTTCAAGCAGCTACTGACACAGCAGTTTTTAGTAAAACTGAAGAATGACCTTTATATGACTTCCTGATCCAACATGAGCTTGGACCAGAGTCCCCCCCCCCCCCCGTCTTTAAGTGAATGTGAGGTTTTTCTGTGGCTCTGTAGAGTTTCCAGCATAGAGTAAATATGTGATGGACCTGCACATGTCTGCAGGACGTCCTCCCACGTGAAGGTCTGAGTGGTCGGAGGCGGTTCCTTTCAGCTCCCCGTGCTGGCCGCCCAGGCTGGAACAGATTAGAGCGCTGTGTGACCTGCGTCCAGGCCAGCGGCTCGCTCTAATGGACTCTTTGTGTGGAGCTCTGGTGTGGGTGGAGTGGGCTCTCGGGCTGCAGGTGGGAACAATTAAAAGTGTCATAAAGTTTGAAAAATGGCTGCTGGAGCAGGCGCTGAGCTGATTGGAACAGACACTGTTGTCATTAAGCTTCCACACTGAATGAACCCCCAACCTGCGCTGCTAATATTTGACTTTCCAGATGTGTGGGTGCAGCAGCCTGATTAATGTTATTATGGAGGAATGTTAGTCTTATTCCTGCAGCACATGTGTTGATTAGGCTCTTAGTGTGATGGAGAGGGATCGACCTGAGAGCTGGAGCTGACAGGCTCAGGCTCTAATGCTCTGATTTCACCCCCTCAGCGTGAACATCTAACACACTCCATCACACCAGGGTTTGGACAACATGTCTCTCTGTGGTCCCATCAGAGTCTGACCCCACAGCCAGGGCGTTTGTTCAGTCCCCAGTTTCTGTCCTACCACAGGACGCCTGCCGGCTCAGTGCTCTGTAGGTTTGGTCAGTGTCTCTCAGGCAGCGGGACGATCACTGTGACCTGGCCGAGACATTACCTGTCCAATACTGGACTGGTTAGATGAAGGTCAAAGTTCAGGCCTGAAGAGTGGGGGTGAAATTATTTAACGTCTAAATCCCTGTTTTTACTGTCAGTGATTTACAGCCTGATACAATATCACATCAGAAGCCTGGTTTGGACCTCTGCGTAGATGTATCATAGCTCCTGGCATGTACCTCCTCAGAAGTGCCCTGTGATTGGTCCACTGCTCAGGACCAGGTGACTGCCCGTCTCTTATGGTGTGTGATTCAAAGCTCAGTCTATACAGCTGAAGTGTTTATGGCACAAACTCCTGCAGGATCAGATCTGGAGCTCAGCCTTTACCAGTGCAGTCTGACAGACATGGTGAAGGTCACGGGGAAGTCGTCCTCTGGAGTGTCCTCTTCGCTCTGCAGTCTCTCGGTGAATCAGCTGCTCCGTCTGTGGTTTTTACACCTCTGGTTATTTTTCTGAATGTGAACACTGTTAATGTGGCGCCCTGATGAAGTCCTGGTGTGGGACAGGCTGCAGTGAAATTCCTATGAAATATTAAACGTTGCTCCGCTGGGCAGGCGGTGAATGGTTAGGGGTGGGTGAGACGCTCTTTATAAAACACTCAGAATATTCTAGCAGCATCAGGTCAAACCTTAACAGTCAGTCCAGCAGAGCGCTGTTCTCAGGGACATATAGTGCACAAAAACACGGTCATCTTTGATTATTGCTGATGTCCAACACGCCCATACCTCTGACATCATCATCACAGATACTGATATTTGTTATCAAGAGCACAAAGTCTTTACTTTATTAAAACTGACTTATTTCTTTCAGTGTGAGAGATTAATTACGGAAGAAACAGAAGTAAAAAAAAACAAACATTTAACTCTTGAAAAGATGAAACTTGATTTTTAAATGTACCCATGTAGCAACAATGAGGTGAAGCATCATGGGACATTTGTGTATTTTGATGATATTATTGACAATGTATGGGATATATATAGCCAATAAATTGGCTATAAACATCAACAAAATGTCCATATCTACTGACATGGATATCATACTGATAATATCACTGCAGTTCAGAGGATCTGAGTCTGACTTTGAGGCTGTTTGATTAAGTCCTCTAACTTGATATTTCAGTCATTTACACAAGAAACTGCAGACATTGTGATAAAAAATTTGTTCACAGAGTTTATGAATCAGCAGACTATGACAATTAACCAGTTAGAGAACAGAGCAGTGATTAATAAAATGTTGTAATAAAAATGTTTTAAGTGTTTATAGTTCATGTTAAAGGATCTTTCAACAACTCTCACACACTTTTATTTATTACTTAAGTTAGAGTCAGTCTAACAGTCTTATCGTTTCCCGCAGACCTGCTATAAAGTCTAAAATAGTTTATGTTTGTGTAAGAAATATTTAAATGAGAGATAAATGTTAGGTCATGTCAGAAGGTAAAGCAGTGTTTAATTAAGGATGAGTAACGTAATTGATTTAATGCAGAAATGGAAGCAAAAGTTCTTTAAACAGGAAGGATTAATTATGTTTTTTCTTCTTCAAACTAAAATCCTGATCAGACATGATGCTGATATCATGTAGACCTGCAGCCCGTCGCACAAACACTTCACTTTCTCAAAAACACTGTCCTCTCAGTGCATTTATTAAATTTAAATCTGTGACTGTTGCCTACACACTTAAATCAGACAAACTGAAACCAAACCACTGGAGCAGCTTTTGTCAGATCCTCCTGTGATCACAGACCTGTTCATGTTTTATTTAAAAGCAGTTTTAATCAGTTTACTAAGACAGACCTGATGATCGTGAAGCCTCAGAGCAGATATTCTGTGCAGTGACCACAGGAGCTGGCGTGTTGGAGCAGACGTCTAAAAGCCTGGTGTGGATAAAGTCTGCTGACATGTCCATGGTCCACATTCCTTCTCCTGTGTATAAATATGCTGATGTTCCTAATCAGATGGTCAAACAGATGCAAAGAGTTATTAGAGGCCTTTGTGCCAACAATGGCTGCTTCTCCTCTTCTTTGGGGGGATAAATAAAGCTTTGAGGGCTAACAGGCACACAGGGAGCTGATTTAGGGCTCCTGTAGGTCCGAGCGAGCCGCTCAAATTGAGGAGCTGATGAAAACGGCCTCAGAGCAGAGGATTGAAGCCGTGGCTGAATGGCCGGCTCACTGAGTGTTTGTTCTTGGTATTAATGCTTTGTTTGGCTGCAGCAGCTAATAATAGCAGCACAGAGACACGGCCCAGCGTTCTCACAAGGTCACACCTCGCTGGAATCTCAATGAACCAGCGCGAGCAGCTCCACACAGCCTGAAGAGGACAGGCTGCTGCTCCGACTCTACACTAGAGTTTGGATATCTGCAGCGAGGAGGAGGATCATACTTTTAACACCTTAAAGCCTGTTAGTGTTTCACCTCTACAGGACAGCCTGTTCACTACTAGGCCTTCAGAACCTTTTCAAATCAATAATCTCAGAGTTTTTTTAACAGACAAAACAGCCATTTACTGTGAGTTAAAAACACATGAAAGTGTCATTTTGTGTTTCAGTTTTTAATTATGGTTCAAAAACAGCACCAAAGATGATTTTATGGAAGTTTTTTTTTCATTGGAAGAGAAAGAAAGAAATTAAATTTATAACTAAACTAAAACTCTGCTGAAAGAGATTGAATAATATTTAAAAGGAAAATCACAACATAAACAGCTGAAGCAGTCTGATCCAAACTGAACCACAAACTGAGACCAGACAACCTTGAGTGAGTGTTTCTGATGATCTCCAGTCCTTTAATATGTCTTTTACTAAGATTTAACCTTCACAGTTTTCCTCTCTGAGGGTCACTTCCCTCTCATGGTCAGAAACAGCTGCTGCAGGCAGGAGCTCCTCCTGTTTCAGATGAACTCCAGAGAGGAGAACCTCAGTTCTGTGGGACTTAGGACATGGTGGATCAGTGGTGGAGCTGGTTGTCTCTGCAGGGTCAGGATGTGTCAGAAGTATCAGTGGAGTTTTAGTGGGTCTGCAGAGCTCCTCATAGGCACACGGAGCAGCCAGGTGAAGGTCATGAGGTCATCTCTGTGCAGGTCTAATGGACCCTATCACCTAAGCTTCATCCTGCCCCCCCCTCACCTCACCACCACCACCACCACCACCATCACCTGTGCTTCATCATCCTGTTTCCCCTGACCCACAGACTGAGCTCCATGTTCAGGGTCATGTTTATGGAGGAGCTGTGACAAAGCTGAGTTCAGAGAGGATAGAGGGACAGCAGGAGGAGCTGAGTTCCAGTTAAACAGATTTTTGTATTTTTCATTTCAGACTTTTCCCTTTGGCTCTCTTTGTGATGCCTTGTTTGGCTGTACTCCTGGTGAACATAATGGCCTTTGTTGACCTCTGAGGGTCATACAGGTCCTTCAGTTCATCCATGAAGACTCAGGGGCCTCATGTTCACTCTGACTGATGGTGAACGTCTGGAGGAGCCTGAGATGGGGGGTTAAAATGGCACTTGGCTGCTCTGAAGGACATAATGGTTCTCCTCACACCTTCTTCTTCTGCAGGTTCCTCCTGCAACCCAACCCCCACCCCCCGAGGGTCTATGGTAAACTGTGAGGCAGCCTGGGTTTAAATATCCTTCAGATTATTTTTCCTGATAGTTGTTGGCAAACGTTCTCATACATGTGGGAGGTGTAGGACATACATACACACACACACACACGTGCACACACGCCACACACACACACGTGCACACATATGTTAGGCCTGCTCAGGTCAGATGAACGGGGCGCTACAGGAACAGAAAGTTCCTCACAAAGGGGTCTAGTGAGAGTGGTCTGGCCCCCCCGACGCAGAGCTGCTGATCACTGTTTGTTTTCACGGGTAATCCAATATCCAAACTGACACTGTATGAGCCAGGGCCCCGTTTCCTGTGAAAATACAGCCCACTCCTCATCACCGTGGAAACAGGTTCAACCATAAAAATCTAATTGGCTCAATTGACCTTCATGCTCCACCTGCAATTATCACAGATTGTCAGCAGATGACTGAACGTTCTCCTCCTTCTTCTGGAGAACACATGGAGCCATGTTTGACTTGAACCCTGACTGAGGGCCCCGAGGGCCCTCACAAACATGGAGAGTTTGATTTTACATGAACCTGAGAGTTCTGATGGACCAGAAACAGGACTGCTGCAGGAGACCCTCAGGGCCCAGGTCCTCAGGGTCTGAGACCCTCCGGGGCACCGCAGAGGTGCATCTGCTCATCGAGGAGGCCCTCAGCGAGAAACTGACCCACAGGGAAGCCCTCACTGCCCCAGGCCATGAGGGTATGAGATACTCAGGGGCCCAAACTGACATGTACAGAGTCCTCAAACACACAGGGCGTGAGACCCCAGAGGCCAAGACCATCAAGATAAGAGATCTTCAGACCTCCATACCATCAGGGCATGAGACTCTGAGAGATCAAGACCATCAAGGCTGCAGGTCTTAGGGGCACCAGACCCTCAGCAGCTTAGAAAATCATGGTGTAAGATCTTTGGAGTCCCAGACCATAAAAGTTTAAGGCCCTCAGACACCCAGACTTTGAGGGTTCAAGGTCCTCAGATAACTAGACTGTCAAAGTATGGGATCCTCAAAGACCCCAACAGCCTGGGTATGAGGCCCTCAGAGGCCTGGACCATGAGGGTTTGAGGCCCTTAGAGGCCCAGACCATGAGGGTTGAGACCCTCAGAGGCCCAGATCATGAGGGTTGAGGCCCCTTAGTGGTCTATTTAGACACAGTTTTCAACAGGAACTTCTCATCTTTGGGTTTTCAGAGACTGTTTTAATGTTAAAAAGTTAAAAAGTGAAGAGAACATTTTTAGGGTTCATACTGTGACCACGGTCCTGAAGGTAGACCAGCAGGCCTGGTCCAGACTGACAGAACAAGGTCAGCGAGTGTGCCTCAGCTGCCCTGCGGTAATGGAGCTCCCTCTCTCATTGATCACTTCCAATAGTGCTATTTAGAAATGATCATTTGTGCTGTCCCTCAGTAAACAGGATTATCGCAATTAATCACATTTACAGATTAGCTGGTCCTCTCCTATTGATCAGCCCCCCTCCCCGCTGCTGAGTGATCAATGCAAACACGCTTACGCACCCAAAATCCTGTTTCAAAAATGAGCATCGACAGCAGAGATAATCTTTTAATTGGAGAGATATTTTAATCTGGAAAGTGAGAGGGTTTGGGTTTGGAGGATAAATGGCTTTCAGGAAAATGATCTTTGCTCTGCAGTATCAGCCTCCGGCTCAGTGATGGTGTAGGTGTTTGTCCCAGGTGATCTGCTCCAGGTGATCCGTCTGTGTTGTGCTGTAAACATGACGGGGGGGGGGGGGGGCTGAGTGAGGCTGCATGTGTGAGCGCTCGGTGTCTCTGACGTGCACACAGCTTATTATCACACTGATGACTCTGCTGAGGGGGGCTTTGTCCCCCTGACCCAGGGTCATGACCTCTGAGGCTTAGCTGCCCCCCTAAAACAGAGAGTCCTGAGCGAGGATTTGGAGGCCACAGTCTTCATCAGGACCACAGAGCCTCCTCTTTGTCTCTGCTGATTGTCCTACTTTGTCCGTCTTTGTCCTGCTGTTGTCTGAATGAGTGGACCACAATGGGGACAACAGTGGGACAGGATCAAACCCCACAGAGGGTCCCCACTGGCCCTGGTATCTCAACCCCCATTAAAGAGTATTCTTTATGCTAAAATCATCTTTTATTATCAAGAAGAAGTCCTTCATTATCGTTAACTCATCTCTCATCTGAGTTTGAGTAAGTATATGATGTGTCCAAATGTCATTTCCAGAGAGGGAAGTTCAGGTTTTGATCAGGATTTTGTGATGTTCAAAGAGGAAACTTTTTGAAATCATTTCATCAGTTCGGTGAGTTATGATTGAATTCATGTTTTGAGACATAATTAGAGACTGTTTACAGTTGTATCCATCTTAGTTTTATTAAACTTAATGTTTGTTTTCCAGTGAGCCTGTCAGTAAACCCCTGTCCTGATTGAAGGGTGCCTGTTTCAGGGCTTCTTCTGAGTTTCAGTGATTTTCTGGTTATAAACCAGGTGTTAGAAAGCTTTTAAAGGTGATGGGTGATAGAGCCTGATGGGACGTTCCTACAGAGAACACACACTCCTGGAGGACTCAGTCTGACCTGAAGTCCGTCTCAGACCACGGTCAGACTCTTTCAGCCAACATCAGGCTGGTGGGTGGAGCTCTGAGTACAGCTACTGGTGTGCACCATAGGTGAGGAGAGCAGCACCTCCTCACACTGCCCTCAGCACCTCCTCCACAGTTTAGATGAGGTTTTAATGCTCAAGTGTTTATGGTGAGACAGCTGCTTTCACACAGTGATAAAGACAGTAAACATTAGAGCATGGCCCTGGAGTCAGCGGCTGATCTCATGTTTTTGTCATGTGTTGAGTTTAAACTCTGGATCATGTCTGACTGTTCCTGTCCTACAGGCTCAGTGTGAACGCTCCAGGAGACGCCGGTTTGATCGCCGTGGCTGCTCGACAGAGTCACGGCAGAGGTGAGAGCCTGACAGCATGTGGATATACATATTTATATGTTTATGTGTTTATATGTTTATGTGGTTATGTATGTCCCGTAGGGTCATTCAGGTCATGGTTATCCAGCACTGATCTGATGAAGCTGTGAGAAAAGGTTATGACCCCAGCGTTCAGACATTTGACCTCAAACTGTAGAAACAGTTAAATTAAAGACCGTTTCAATTTAAGTTCCTTTTAAATTAAACAGATCACTGAGTGAAACCGTTTCTGGACTACAAATATTTTTCCTTTACCATTTTTAAATAAATCCAATCCCAGAGAAGTTAGGATGTTGTCTTCAGACTGACAGACTTTATTGTTTTATTGTAAATATTCACTCATTTTTGAATTTGATGCCTGCAACACACTCCAAAGAAACTGGGACACCAGGATGCAAATTTCCATTAAACCCTCATGGGAAAGACCATAACCCTCAAGGTTGAGCCTTCAGATAGTGTTGAAAATGGTAAGGCTCAAGTCCAGGACAAAGAGGGCTTCCCTCCAGATCAGCAGAGGTTGATCTTCATACAGCTGCAATAAATTAAGTGATTTCATTCATATTAACTAAAGACTATCAGCCCAAACAATGACTGAGAGGAACTGTTGGGCCCCATGCTTTTGCTCATGCACAGTTACTGTGCTGGACATTCAAATATGTTTATTATTGGTAACACCTGGTTTAGTTCTCTGGGGCTTAATTATCTTTATTTTTTGTAGGCCGAGGTGGGAACGCCTGGTTGAGTCCTCTTGGATGTGCCATGTTCACCGTGAAGGTCCAGGTGGAGCTGAGCTCGCGGCTTGGACAAAGGATCCCTTTCCTGCAGCATCTGGCCTCTCTGGCTTTGGTGGAGGCCGTCCGCACTCTTCCTGGATACCAGGTAACTCTCTTCTTCTTCAGATCGGGGCTGAGAGGTGAAAAGAGAGTCGAAGAGTCTAAGATGTATACTGATGCAGTTGCAAATTAGATAACGGTAAGATCACTTTGTTCAGATGGATGTAGTTTGATTTAACATATTTGGTTAGACCTGATGTAAGAAAGGATAGTTTACTGTTGGACTAACAGGTCATGATGCTTGTTGATCACAAAGTTATCCATGGGACTACTTCAGTCTGAATGGGGAGAGCCTGGTTGGGCTCATGACAGAAACATGTCGAGGACTTCAGACCTCGACATGTTTTTGTCATGTTATTCAGCTGCTGCTCCGCTGTATTCATCTTTATTACCTTAAATATTTCATAGGCCTGCTGAACCAGAAAGTGAAGCTCCAGTGTGGCTGTTTCTTCTGTCTGTTGTGTGTTTTAACAGAACACTGTTGATGTTTTTAGGACATTGACCTGCGGGTGAAGTGGCCCAACGACATCTACTACGGTAACCTGATGAAGCTGGGTGGAGTCCTGGTGACGTCCACTGTGATTGGATCAACCTTCCACCTGCTCGTAGGTAAGTAAGACCATCAGTGATTTATTGAATAACCACACATGGGGAACATTTTGGCCTTAAATGGATCTGATCAGGGACACATGAAGAGGAAGTCTGAGGTGAGGGTCCTTTCTCCTCCATGATGTTCAGCAGGTCTTAGACCCTCTGATTCAGTCAGTCCTGTGGTCTCAGACTCTAACAGAACTCTCTGGTCCAACGGAGCTTTTTGTGACCTTTCAGTTTCAGCTCAAACATGGAGTCAGTCTGAACACAGGTATTGACATGTGGGCTGTGAGAGGTGGGGCCTTAATGATGGTTGGAGTTCTTTGGAAGGTGAGGGCTGGACAGCGAGGCCATACAGGATTCAGAGTGTTTGTTGAACTTGTATTAATTATTGTAATGTGATTCAGGAGATAAACCTCAGATGTCAGCAGGTCTTCTTTCAGAGCATCTTTATCCAGTCAGCTCCTCTTTCACCTGTGTTCACCTGTGATCTCGGCTCTGTCAGTGACCCCTGCAGCAGAAACAGATCATTTGTGTTCTCTGTGTGCAGGTTGTGGATTTAATGTGACCAACAGTAACCCCACCGTGTGCGTCAACGACCTGATTCATCGCTACAACAGCGAGCACGGCAGCAGCCTGCAGCCACTCAGCTGCCCTCAGCTCATCGCACGCTCTGTCAGCAGCCTGGAGGGTCTGATCAGCAGCTTCCAGGAGGGAGGGCCAGATGCCGTGCTGCCCACCTACTACAGCAGGTGGATCCACAGGTGAGAGAGCCCACCATCCACTGCTGAGAGCAGAGCCTAGGTCAGACGTCAGGGCGACCTCAGGCAGCAGTGGGTCATAAATATCTGTCTGGAGCACGAGTGAATATTTGACATAAAAAGACATTATAGTTTATCAGTTTGAACTTTAAATTTCTGGTCAATCTTGTTATTTCAGTCAAAAATGATTCACAGATCACTGTTTTCTGATTTATTTACATTTTACACAGTGTCCAGACTTCTTTGGAAGGAGTTTGTACTCAAATAGAGTCTGTCTGTTTGTTAGTTTGTCTGTTTGTCTGTTAGCAAGGTTATGCTAAAACTACTGGATGGATTTACATGAAAATTTCACCAGAGGTGTGGTTTAGTCCAAGGAAGACGCCAATTCATTTTGGTGCTGATCCGATCCAGATTCATATCACAAAAAAACATTGAAGTTTATGATGAAGTCCCATTACTTAACACTGGTTAAGCGCCGTGGTTTTGCTCCGACCGACAGGCTGGAGACATCGCACCAACACCAACATCTGTACAAGCAGCAGCACATTGGTTCAGTCATCAAGTTATAAGACCCACTACTAACTAGGTCACTCCATTGGATGATATTTATATCAACAATAATCACACTTCTTGCAGATTGATATTTTTCATTCCACAATGTGCGTATAAAATAAATATAGGACTATAATGTTGGGTGGAAATCACAGTATGTAGGTGGAGCTGAGCTGCTTGGCGGAGGTGTGCACTCTCTGAGTGCTTTTCTAGTTCAGTGGATGTGATCTGTTATCTTTGAGGTCTTTATCATGTCTAAAGTGTCTCTGTCCTCTGTCCTCAGTGGGACTAAGGTGCGTCTGTGGAGTGAGGACGGGCTGGAGGTGGACGTTGTGGGCCTGGACCAGAATGGGTTCCTGCAGGTCCACAGCAGAGAGCAGGGCCTGGTCTCAGTGGAGCCTGACGGGAACTCGTTTGACATGCTGAAGAACCTGGTGGTCATGAAGCAGCGTTAGGACCAAACAGCACCAGGGTGGACTCTCTGTGGACTCCTGTAAATACTCATCAGAGACCTGTAGAGAGGGACAGTGGCTCTGAGGGACATCTTCATCAGGGAGGACCAGCAGAGAGCATCTCCATGTTAGGGACCACACTGAAACATTCTGTAAACCATCAGCCTGATGGACCAGAGCCCCTCTGTGTCAGAACAATAAAGATCTACCCAGAAGACTGACTCTGGTCTTTAATGAAGAGGACCTCACCACAGGGACCTGTAACTGGTCCATGTAGGGGGTTCAAGTCCACACTGAGATATCACTAACCCACAGTGTCTCCTAGCTTCTCTGATGTAAACAGCGAAGCACTGAGTTCTCATTCCTGTGTGAGGCTGTGGATCAGGGTTAAAGTCAGAACTTCAACCCTGATGAGATGTGAGGGAACATCTGAAGAACAGTCACAGCTTCTCCTGAGCTGAAGGCATCTTCAGGAGGTCTGCTTTACCTGAGCACCAGGCATTCACTATTAACTTAATATTTTAATGTAATAAACAGGGAATGATATCCTGCTTGTTTAATCACGTTAATCATTCAGAGTGCAGCTGGAGTGACTCCAGAGGGTTCAGGCGTGTCCTGGAGGAGAGCAGAAACAGGAGACAGCTCTGGTTTAGTCCTTTATTATTTTATTTTTATTTTGTTTTAGCAGGTTACAGATCAAACTGACACTTTGGTATGGAGCTGCCTGACCAGCTTTTCTTCAGAGTCAGACGTTTTGAGTGTGCAGACGTAAAGCTGGGCCCAAAGCTGCACACTGAAGAACAAAGTGCTGATGAGTTAGTCAGAAGATCTTGAGGGGACATGCTTGGTACAAAGTGAACGTTGACTTCAGGTTATCAGTCCAAAAGTGTCTGTTAACATGTAAAGTGCTTTGAGTGGCTGGAAGACTAGCAGCAACCTGCATGACCTTCAGCCAGAACAACTGAACTGGACCAGACTGTCTGAAGTTCTGCCTTATTGCCGGAGGTGTCCATACTAATGGCCCTTTTCCATCAGCACGTCTTAGCCCTACTCTACTCGGCTCAGCTTTCCCGACTCTAGCCCGCTCTACTCTACTCGCATTGTGCTCCTTTTCCACCAGCCCAGTTCCCTGCCCAGCGGGGGCAGGGTTGCCATAAAACAGCTGGGCAACACTGCATTCATGTCATTTTGAGTGCGAAAAACAATCAAAACAATGGAGGACTTGGAGGCAATAGTATACTTATTGCTCAATCTGTGGCTTTTTGTTACAAACCGAATGAAAGAGGAAAGCAGAAGAAGGCTGCAGGCGGTGAGAAGAGGTACCATGGACGAGAGCAATCGAGCTGCAAAGAAAAGAAGTATGAGGGTAAGCTAATGGTAGCTACCGCTAGCATGTTAGCTAGCTCGTCATGCTCATGACTCATCAGTGAGGACATTCTCTGACCAATCAGTAGCCTGCAGTTGGTCGACGTCACCTTTTAGTATCGACTCAGCTCGCTTAGAACCAGAGCAGAGTCGGTACTAAAAACTGGTTTTAGGAGGTACCGTGCCGGTGGAAACGCAACACAAACCAGGTAAAGCCGGGTAGAGTAGAGTCAAGGCGTGCTGGTGGAAAAGGGCTATAACTCTGCAGGTGATCCGGGGTCACACCTTCACCCCCAGAGACTGTTTCACCTGTTGAAGTTTATTTCTGACAAACACAAATCTGAGTGCATGTTCCTGTTAAGCTCAGGCAGAGGTTTGTTGTAATGACCTTTGAACTTTATTTTACTTTGATAGTTGTTTCATTCCTTCACAGCGATGGAGGACATGGAGATGATGTTTTACCTAAATATCAGTCTGTGTCTTTGTCACAGTAAGGAGATGAGTTTTGTTCCACATGTTCCTCCATTTTAAAGCTGAGTCATGATCTCTCAGCTTTACACTCAGGCTGTGACCTTGGAGTGACGTGGTGCCCTTCAGAGAGGAGCTCAGGTGGACAAGAAGACATTTAAACTTTACAGGTGTGGAGGTGGAGGTGTGGTTAAGTCAGTTCGAGCTGTGACATCAGTGACATCCTCTCATGGGGCCCATGGCTCTGACAGCCCCCCGCACCCCCCGACTTTCAGACACCAGACCAGGGCCCACCCTACCAGACCTCTGGGGCAGTTCAGCTGGACCAGGGGTCACCAACCTGTAGATCTAGATCCACTGGCAGATTTTTTAAACATTTCTAGTAGATTTTTATGACTGGATGTTCATTAGGTCTTAATCTGACACAGATGGACTGTTTGACTTATCCATGGCATTAATGGATCATGTGAATCCAGCTGCTTTCTAAGGGTAATCAAGTCCGACTGATTTCAGAATGAATAAAACATTCAGACTGTGTTAGGTTGATTTTTCCAGAGTTTAACTCTTTAAGTACTGAGTTTAGTTTTGTGTAAGATTATTAAGTTATTAAATGTAACATGCCCTCAAATCCATGATCTTATATTCTGTTCTTTCCCCCTTTGATGCTTGAAGAAAACTCATAAATTAAACAGTATCAGTTAGTTGTGGTCTATGAGAATTTGGGCAGGTGGATCCAGCTTTTCCTCTAAGCATCATGGGGGCTCTCCAGCTGAAAGAGGTGGGTGACCACTGAGCTAGACAAAAGTTTGTGTTGTCGGACTAATGCCGAGGTCAGACCACAGGTGTTTCATCAGGTATGATGGTCTTTATGTCAGATTAAGACACCACAGCATCATGAAGTCCTGCTGGGACCGGTCTGACAACCACGACAGACTACAGGGTTAAAACAGCGTGATGGTGTGAGGAGGGCTGATGCTAGAGACAGCAAACAAATGTATTTACAGAAGTTCACTTCTGTTCGTCTCTCCAAACGATGAGAAAGATGTTCGCTTGATGGTGAATGGAGTCTCTGAGGTATGTCACACTACACGCCACAAAACCACCTGAAACCCTCCAGCTGCCGGTAGGGCTGTAATCCTGCATCATGAGGTGTGACCTCGGCATAAAGAGGTATGAGGGTCACACCAATCCAGTGATGAAGGACCACAGCTTCTCATGATGGCCCCTGATGAGCGGCTTCAGTGATCTCCACTGCTAACAGCTCTGACCTTTGACCCCTACTGTACCAAGACTCGTGTCTCCACTGGACACCATGAACACAAGATCTGCAGAAACTGGTTAAACATCAAATATGTCTCTGACAGGTCCATCAGTGTCATATTAATGAAAGGCCCCTCAGCTGGGTGCAGTTTGCTCTTGTCTGTGTCTGAATCCTCTGGACCAGCTGGTGAGGTCTACAGGTGTTCCTCTGCATCTGTTACTCAGTGAGAAGGTTCGGGCTGACCCTGACCCTGCATGGACATGAAGTCAATAATTAAAAGGTGCATCTCCAGAGCACGTCTATGTTGGTCCTTTGTGTTGGACATGGTGGATGGAGCTCAGAGCTGATGTCCCTCTGTCCTGTAGGAGAGCACACTGAAGAGGACTGAAGAGGACTTTGAGTCCGAGCCCTCCCTGGGCTCCTGCTGTTGGTCACCTCTCGTGGGTGATGATGACGGATGTCCCGATGTAATGGGGGACCTCTCTGTGACCCTCAGGGGAGGAGCTGGACCTGGGGCTGTAGGAGGACGACTCTCTACCCTGAACACTGTGGCTCAGTCTGCTGCCAGGAGGCTCTGCACTGGGTCCATGTTTACTGAAGATCTTACAGAAGTTCAGAGAGTTTGGGACAGGACGTCCTGCACTAATCATCCTGGTTGTTCTCCTGTCCTCCCCTTCAGACACGGACTGCAGGTGTTTGGCAGGGGCACTCAGCTGAGGGCCTTCACCTGGTGGGTGATATCCTCTTTTTGGATGGTTGTAGGGAACCTCCATTATACACAGCCTCCTCTTCTGCTCCATGGCCATGTGCACAGAGAGGGGCTGGCCTGAGGTCTGCTGACCTTTACTGTGAACCAGACTGTTGAGCAGAGGACAGGCCAAGACCCGCTCACCTGCAGGATTCTTAGGACTGCCAGTGTTCTGATGGATGTCCTTGTTTAAGGCTTTCCTGTCTTTCGTGGAGTGAGGGTGAAGATAAACCCCTGACAGCTCTGTGTGCACCACAGCGTAGTGCTCATAAGGTTCCTCCTTCAACCTCCTAGCAGGGTTCAGGGTTGTGCTGTTGACACAGTCGTAGAAGATCTCATCAGGGGGCCTCCGGTCTACTGCCAAGCCCAGGCCTGAGGACAGAAACCAGAGTCACACTGTAGTCCAAGGCAGAAGATCAGTGAACAGAAAAACACAGTGATGGGCTCTGCTGCCAAAGCATGACACATTTTGAAAGAAGACTTCCTGGTAAACATCAGGAGGAGGGGAGGGTCTTTCACTCATCTGCCAAAGGGGAACGGGACAGAAACATTTTGGAACAGCTGACTTACCTGTAAGGCCTCCAAAGAGATGCAGCCCAGGCCCCCCTGAGCAGTGGAGCTCTCTGAGCCTCCTCTAATGCCTATGCTCTCTGAGGCTAAACCATCCTCTCCCTCCAAGAGTCCCCATCACTGTTCATGTGGGCATTGAACCCCCCTAAAGAAAATCAGTTTCTCAGCTAGACCCTCTCCAGGACCCTGGCACCTCTCAGCAGAGAGTCCTGCCCCTCTAAAGAAGTTTTGTTTCAGAGTCTCAGTGACAGTGATGATGTCACAGGAGCATGGTCACCATGGGCACATGACTGATTGATCCAGGCACAGGCAAAACCCCTGAGACCGGTCCAGAACATAGACGGTTTACCTGTGTGCCTGCTGGGCCCTGGAGAGCCGATACTCCATCCAGCAGGTCCTCTGTGCAGGGACCCAATGATCTGCTGAGTCAGCTGTGGTGAGGGGCCCGAGGTGGGCCGGCTCTGGTCCTCCAGACCTCGGGGCCTGAAGGGGTGATGGAGGCTCAGGTGGTGAGGGGGACTATCAGGTGTCTGGTCTGCCTCTGGGCTCAAACTGGAGCACTTCTCGCTACAGGGGGTCACCTGGTGCTGGGTTCTCTCCCTCCATGGTCCCCTCTGCAGGGGGCAGCCTGGAGGGTCTGACTGGAAGATACCTGTGGTCTGCTGCAAACACACGACAGCACACGGAGAAGGTCAAAGGTCATTGGTCATGAGAACTCATCTCATAACCCTGGTGAGGAGCTACTATAGGGAGTTCACCAGTCAATTGCAGGGCAGACATACAGAGACAAACAACCATTCACACACACTCACACCTGAGGGTGAGGATCAACCTGATGAGCATGTCTTTGGTATGTGGAGGAAACCAGAAAACCTGTGCAGGTGCTAGAGGACATGTCTGACCTGGGGAGGGAGGGGCCTCTACCTCAACACTTACCATAATGCATCATGGCCCTGACGGGCAGTCAAATGAGGAGTAAAGGACTGAAGATGGAGAAACGATTTTCCTTCATGAGATCGTCTGAATGCACAGAGACGAACAAACACATGGAAAACTCTGACAGAACTTAATTTTTTTATTTCTTAAATTTGGAGGCAATTTGCATTTAAGAATGGCTCTCAAACAAACAGCTCGCTCACAACTGCTAATCAGTTCTCATCGTTCATTTAAAAGAGCTGTTTTATAAGACTCAACTCGTTCACGAATGTCCTGTCTCTAGAAAACCACCGCGGGAGGTCAACAAACAAAGCCTCTGTTTAGGAGTAGAAGATAATATGAAGATAACGTAACATAAAGGGGTAAAAAACGCGTCACAACCAGCACACAGGACCCTTTAAGCTGCTAAAGAGTTTATCTGAGGACTGTAAGCAAAGGCAGGCTAACACTACCTGTTGACTCCAAGTATTTGAGCTAAGCTAGTTAACGATGGGTGACCTCTGCCCGTCTCGTCCTTGTAACTGCGGCACAGTCTGAATAATGGTGTCTACCTTGCTTGTCATGGACTCAGGAGTGAGGACAGACACCAAAACAACAAATATGTTGGAGTGTCCCTTTAAGGAGGACACATGGAGCCCTCCTCATGTTTGGGTGGTCCGAGGTCTCACCTCTGGATATGGAGCTGCTCTCAGTCTGCTCTTCGTCCTCACCGCCCTGGCTCTGTGCTGCTTGTGTTGGTCTGCAGTGAAGGTGAGGCTGACGCTGGGCCTGCTGGCTCGACTCTGCTCTTCAGATAACTGCAGCTCCTTGAACTCCACGTCACTGTGTGCATTAGAGAGAGAGTCAAACTGAGTGTCAGTGCTAGGACCTGGAGGTCTGCTGGGGGGGGGACGACTCACCTGAGGACGTAGTTCACACTGACGATACAGTGTGGTCTGGAGGACCTGCTGTTGTGGACAATGGTGGCATAGCTCTGCACCCACACCCAGCCGCCGTGCTTGGATAACATGCGGTAGTACTTTGTGGTGACCTGACCTTTCACCAGTACTGCAGAGAGGGCAGAGGCCAGAGTCAGAGAGAGTTAGCACACATCAGATCCACGAGGTCATGAAGGAAGAGTTTATCCAGAGCCACACATCAGCACCAACAGTAAAGTCCTGCTCTGCTGAGCCAACTGAAGCAACAGAAACCAGACTCAGGTCCTGCTGACAGAAGATTCAGGTTCTCTTCTGTCAGCATGTTCAGCACATGAGTCACTCAGAGGAAAGCCCTGGTGTTTTTCCCCCAGAGAGGAGAAAAGGGAGTAGAGGTCTCTCAGTGTTTGAGTATCCTTGCAGGTGTGGTCCCATCACCCCCTGCTCCAACTCATCACAGTTAAAGCCATACGCCAACTTTTTGTTTTGGTGTCTGTCCTCACTCCTGAGTCCATGACAAGCAGATAGACTCCATTCTTTAGACTGTGCTGCAGTAACAAGGAAGAAATGGGCAGAGCACACCCACTGCTAATTAGCTTAGCTCAAACACTAGGGTTCAAAGGGTAGTGTTAGCCTGCCTCTGCCTGCAGTCATCAGAAAAACTCTTCAGCGCCTTTAAACGGTCCTGTGCTTGTTGTGACTCTTTTGTTTTTAAGACGTTACGTTGATTTTTTACTTTTAGACTAAGATTCGCACTTAATGTCGTTTTCAAAAGAAATACTTACGAAACTAAACCACAGGGCACATGCTCAAACCACCGTGCTTGTAAGTGGGTCAACAAAACAAAAAAGGAATGGAGTCTATCTGCTTGTCATGGACTCGGAGTGAGGCAAGACACTAAAACAAAAAATCCTTTTAAATATATTTGTCACCTACAGGAAAACATTCAGCATGACCTCATTTACAGCCCACAGTACCACACGTGTACGGTATGCTGCATGCTGACTACGGGTGCCCTCAGAGTGTGGCCCACTGCATGCTGACTACAGGTGCTCTCAGCAGCCCACTGCAGAACACAGAGCAGACAGCATTTATAAGAACATGGACTCTGCACTCACAACACGATGAAGCAGCTTACACTGCTGTGAGATGCTCCAGTTTGGGGATATTTAAAATTCCCCCCTGCTCCAAAGTGGAGGTCTATGGTTAAAAACCCCTGAGAGAGGCGTTCTGGATTTCCCTGCTCAGTACGGTCTAAAGATATGGACTTAAGAGCCGAGCCTCTCAGGTTTCCTATTTGTGTTCTTGCTGCTGGTTAACCCTTGCAGCTCATTCCTGAGATAACATTTGTAGATCCCTTCACACAGACTGAAGGTTCTTGTCCTGCAGAGTGTTCATGGTGTAATGATGTCAGATTGAAATATCCAGAGTTGTGTGACCTCAGATAATAGATAAAAACCAGATTAAAACCAGATTAAAACCTTACTCATCTCACACAGATCAGTATGAAAACTTCTCAGAATGTAGTGCTGTTGAAACCTTGGCTGTGAGGAGAACAAAATTAAATTATGAAAGAAAGTGTAGAGTAATAAATGTTCACATGCTGACACTCTGAAGACTCTTTTGTTTTATCCTATTTAGTCATTCGTGCTTCTTTTGGAAACTCTGAGGTGACAAAGGACCACCTTTCAGTGCAGTAGATAGTTAAGTCAGCTGCACAGCCTCTGAGGGCTGAGTATGTGTCACTGCACAGGTTTGCTTACCTCATAATCCAATCAACCAATCAGAGGAGCGTATTTAAACCTTTCAGATCACGTCTTTACAGTTGGACTGTGATGAGGACCCAGTCCACCTGGACAGGTTAGTCCTTAGCTTCTGAATGAATGTCGAAGTGGCTTGTGTGCTCTCGCTGTGTGTGGGAAATGACCTTACTTTGGGGTCACTCTGGGTCGGTGGCTCAGTCAGTGTGCTTGGTCAGTAATCAGAAGGTTGCAGGTTCAAGCCCAGCTCCACATGTTGATGTGTCCTTGGGCAAGACACTTAACCCTAGTTGCTCCCACTGCTGCGTCAGTGGCGTGTAAAAGGGCATGAAAGTGTTACTGATACTGACGGACAACTGACATACAAACTCCAACCATCAGTGAGTGACTGTGTGGGTGTGGCCTGCAGAGTGAAGCTGCTCTGAGTCAGAAGACTAGAACAGAACTGTATAAGCTCAAGTCCATTATCCATTTACTTTAAACGCACCTGAGACACTCAGATCCTCTCTTTTACCAAATCAGGGCCTTTCTTTTGAGGTCTTAGCAGCGCAGTGCTCACAGCGGCCTGTCTGAAAGCCCCTCTGGGAACACTGTGTATCAGAGACAGTGAGAAGAGGGTAAAATACTGAAATACTGACACAGATGGTGAGCGTATCGTAGGTGGAAGACGTCACAGCCATGGACGTGGTGGTACAGGGTCTTCTCTATCAGGTCCTGAGGCTCATACCCCGTCAGCTGAGTCACTCTGAGACAGACAGGAAAAGATCTGATGAGACGTGTTGTAAGTTAAGACTTCAGTAGTCAGTTAAATCTGGTACTCGTGTTATTATTCCTAATTTAATAAACGTCATCGACTCAGTCTAACTAAATCCTGGACCCAGTCATCCAGCATAATGTCCACTTCACCGTCCACGTATTTAATCCAGCTCTGTTACTTCCTCCATCATGTGCTGCACATGTTGAAACCAGATTTATTAATACTTCCTTCAGTCTCTGTGATTTCAGGTCTGAACCTGAAAGTCAAACAGACATGGTCTTACCTCGTGTCTAAGAAAATGAGCTTGAAGTCCAGGCTGGCCCTGAACATGAACATGTTGCTGTGGAGTTTGATCTCGGTGATCCCACTGGGGGGCAGGGAGTGGCCCACTGCCACCAGGCCCACAGTTTGGTAACAGGATTCATACAGGGCCATGTCCATCACATACTGACGCACCTTCAGGTAGCCGCTGCAGTGGATCACCTGGGAACACCAACAGGACACAAACGCTTGTTAACCCTTACACAAGGTGGATGTACCATCTTTAACCAAAACCATCCAGACTGCAGACTGGCCTCTGCTGTCATTGTGACATCACACCCCGCCCCCCATCGGGTAAGAACCCTGAGACCATGACCATAGTGAGGACAAGCATCGGTCAATCTGATCCCCTTGAGCTGGTTCTGCTAATATCAATCTGGGTGGTGGTGGCACCATCTGCAGCAGTCTGGAGCTCTGGCTTCTGTGCCAACTCTTTCTGTACAGGCACACAGCTGACCTCTGTCACTGAGGCTAAATGTTCAGGCTAATGATCTGGCTAAAGTTAAGGCTAATGATCAGGCTAAAGTTCAGACTGATGTTCAGGCTGATGTTCAGGCTAATGTTCAGGCTAATGATCAGGCTAAAGTTCAGGCTAAAGTTCCGGCTGATGTTCAGGCTAATGATCAGGCTTAAGTTCAGACTAATGTTCAGGCTAAAGTTCAGGCTGATGTTCAGCCTTATGTTCAAATTAATGTTCAGGCTAATGTTCAGGCAAAAGTTCAGGCCAAAAATCAGACTAATGTTTCGGTTAATGTTCAGGCTAAAGTTCAGCATCATTTCAGTTTGTGATCTGTAAACCTGTTTCAGGACAACCTGACATCACTCTGCTATAACAGTTCAGTAGAAACAGTGTGAAATGATTATTTGATTAATCATGACCTCTTTGGACTCATTAAAGTCTCACGACCCTACAACCTTTAAACAGTATGACACCTACCTTATACCCTCCACAGGTCAGTCCTGCATTTCTCTTCGCCAGCACACACTTCATCCTCAGGAAGAAGGAGCGCTCCACCTCAAACTCTGTCAGAGACACAGAGGGACAGACAGATGGACAGAGGGACAGGGGGACAGCAGACAGAGGGACAGACAGACAGAGAGACAAACAGAGGGTCAGGGGGACAGACAGAGGGACAGACAGATACAGACAGACAGATGGAGGGAAAGACACAGAGACAGACAGACAGAGGGGCGGGGGGACAGATAGAGGGACGGGGGGACAGATAGAGGGACAGACAGAGACAGACAGACAGACGGGGTCAGTGTTTACAGTATGGATCACAAACTCCAGTTCCAATGAGGTTGGGAGGCTGTGTAAAAACAAAAACAGAATATAATGATTTAAAAATCTTTTTATGCCTAAATTCAACTGAATACACTGCAAAAACAGGATATTTAATGTTCAAACTGATAAACTTTATTGACATTATTTTGCAAATATTCGCTTTATGTTAAAAACTCCTGTTTGGACCGTTCCACAGGTGAACAGGTTAAATGTCCTCACTGCTGTCACTGGTACTTCCTGTGATGGTGCACGATGTTTGAAGACCACGAGCTCTGACAGAAAAATCTCCATCTCCTTCAGATTTCAGACTTGACTTTGGATTAGTGCTGGTTCTGTATCATTAGAGCGTTTCTGTTGTGTGTGTCAGCTGGTCTAAAGTTAGTGTTTGATGAAGGTCAAGAGCCAAAACAAATCAGCCCAATAAAGTTATTCCCTGGAGTGAAAGTGTTGCTGGAGCTTTACTGACTTCTTCATGTTGTAGGTGTTTGTCAGCTTTACTCTTGGACTGTACTGATCTAAAGTAAGTTTGAGCTAAGGTTAGTTTGATCTGAAGTTAGTTTGATCTGAAGTTAGTTTCATATGAAGCTACTTTGAGCTTAAGTTAGATTTATCTGAAGTTAGTTTGAGCTAAGGTTAGTTTGATCTGAAGTTAGTTTGAGCTAAGCTTTAGTTTGATCTGAAATGAGTTTGAGCTTAAGTTATTTTGATCTGAAGTTAGTTTGATCTAAAGTTAGTTTGATCTGATGTTAGTTTGATCTAAAGTTGGACTGATCTGAAGTTAGATTTATCTAAAGTTAGTTTGATCTAAAGTTAGTTTGAGACAGTGTTTTTAGGTGGAGACAGTCGTGACCCTCTGAGTACAGGCTGATGTCTCTGTCCTCTGTCCTCTGCTGTCTTTGTCTAAGCTCAGGATAAGCCACAGTGGTCTACATGTCTGATGATACTAGAGCTGAGGAGGTCTGTAAGTAACAAATGAACAGCACTGGAGTTTTTAGATGAACCAATCAGAGACCTAAGACAGTTTGTTGTCTGAGAGCATGTGCAGACAGACGCTGTGCTGTACCTGCAGAGAAGTGATGGTGCGTTGGCTGACACACACTGAGCACGGCTGTCATCTCATCGTGGTCTGATGGGTGGATGTACTCAAATATACTGTTTCCTGTCAACTCCACCTGAACAAACACACACACACACACACACCCAAACACACACACACACACACACACACACACACACAGAAAAGGTTCAAACCTTTCTAAACTGAGATTTCCATATTCATAATGACCTGAGAACACAGTTAAAAATGAACTCAGAGTCATGGGGATATCTAAAATGAATGTTTTAAATCACTGAGACTGACAGAGAGCACAAAAATACATCAACATATATCCTTACACTGTGATGCAGGAGCTCCGCTGTGAGGCAGGTCTCCTTGGTCTTGGTAAAGACAGTCTGTGAGAGAGGAGAGTCTTACCTGGGAAAGGCCCAGGTGGACCGATGCAGTCTCAGATATGTACATGATCTTTCCATCAGAGGACACCACGAACACAAAGCCGTCCAGAGTCTGAGGAGGAGAACCAGTCTGCTGTTTGAGCTCAACATTACAGACTGACACGTGTTAACACTTCAGACTGACACGTGTAAACACTTCAGACTGACACGTTAAAACTACAGACTGACACACATGTTAACACTACAGACTGACACCTTTTAACACTACAGACTGACAGGTGGTAACCCTACAGACTGACACATTAAAACTACAGACTGGCACATGTTAACACTCCAGACTGACGTGTAAACACTACAGATTGACACATGTAAACACTACAGACTGACACATGTAAACACTACAGACTGACATGTGGAAACACTTCAGACTGACACGTTAAAACTACAGACTGACACCTTTTAACACTACAGACTGACAGGTGGTAACCCTACAGACTGACACATTAAAACTACAGCCTGGCACATGTTAACACTTCAGACTGACGTGTAAACACTACAGATTGACACATGTAAACACTACAGACTGACACATGTTAACCCTACAGACTGACATGTGGAAACACTTCAGACTGACACACATGTTAATCCTACAGACTGACACATGTTAACACTACAGACTGACACATGTTAAAACTACAGACTAAAACATGTTATCCCTACAGACTGATACATGTAAACACTACAGACTGACACATGTTAACCCTACAGACTGACATGTGTAAACACTTCAGACTGACACATGTTAACCCTACAGACTGACACATGCTATCACTACCAGAGGAAGTCCTTGATCCTCCACCGTCCAGCACAGTACAGCCTTTAAGGACTCACCGGCTTTAAACTGTAGGTTTTTATCTGTTTCCCTTAAAATGGCTCACATGAATGCTACGGCCCAGTGTTTAGTCCACTTTGACTCTCACTGACCATTGTGCTTAGAGATTTACTGAGTAACACTTAGAAAATTAAATTCACTCAACTGATTTGACATAACATTCATGTGTTGATCAACAATCACTTATCAAAGCATTCATTATCAGAAACAGTTATTTAAGAGTCAGCTAACTGACATAAACACCAAAAAACGTTTATGGATTTATTACATTTTTAATTATCAACCCAGCGACTTCACATGCACCTAACAAAATAATTGTTCCAAGTCTTTTTTGTGTTATTACTTTTATGTTTATTGTTGTAAAATAATAATTATTATTATTGTTGTTATACTATTACTACTACTAACAATAATGATAATAATAATAATAATAATTATAATAATTATAATAATAATAACTATCATATTATTATTATTATTATTATTATTATTATTATGAAATAGTGAAAAGGTGAGCTTCACCTTCAGCACAGTACTCTCGCTAATGCACAAGCTTGGGGCCAACAAGGACATGAGCTGCTGTGGATGTCACCTCCACTGTGAAGCCCAGAAGAGTCAAAAGTCTGGATCTAAAGCTCAGTCCATCCACCATCCACAGGACCTGTCCTCTTAGTCCCAGGGGGCCTGTAGCCCACCCCAGCTGAAATCAGGGGAGGGACAGCTTATTCCCTGAGCTGGTCATCAGCCAATCCAAGGGCTGACACATAAAGACAACCATTTACACACTCATGCCTGAGGGCAGTTCGGGTCAATCCCAGTTGTACCCATTACCCGTTTGTCTACCCCTTCCCCTTGGCCCTCTGTTTTGAGGCCAAGGGGAAGGGGCAGAAACACGGCCCTAAGAAATAAGACGCTGCTCGATTCCCGTGACGTCATCACCCTTGACTTGGGCCCTTTTGATCTTCTATCGTCTGTCTGTGACAATACCATGAAAACCAATAATTAAGCTTAATCACTTACATTTATGCACTTCCTTCTGTCTCTTCTCTGCCTTCTTGTCAACAGGTGCAGTGTATCATGGGAAATTTCTCATACCCCTGCCTTTCAAGTGAGGTCCCAGTTTGTCTTCGTTTCAAGGGCTGTATAGCCCTTCCCCCTAACCTTACGGAGAATTGGGATACCCCTTCATGTGAACACGCAAAACCAAGGGCTAAGAGGTAAGACCAGGGCTAAGGGGTAAGACAAGGGGTAAGGGGTAAGACAAGGGCTAAGACAAGGGCTAAGGGGTACGACAAGGGCTAAGGGGTGCAATTCGGACTGACCCTTAGCATGTTTCTACACAAACCCACACATGCACAGGGAGAACATGAACCTTGTGCAGACTGACCAGAGTGTTGATCAGGGACCTTCTCTCTGTGAGGCAGCATCAGTATCTGCTGAACATCCATCTAAACATCCATCCATCCATCCATCCATTATCAGTCAAGCTTTACTACAGGCCGTCGGGACCTGGTGTGACTGTGTCCTCAGTGGACCATACCTGCAGCAGGTGAGAGCCCAGGTCTTTGGCCACGCTGTCCAGGGGACTGAAGAGAGATGTCTGACCCCATCCATCACCAAGACCTGCAGAGACCAGAGGGGGGGTCAGTGACCTTGAAACCATCCTCCACAACCCCAGACACATGACACACATGATAAATCTTTGATAATAAATTTTTAAAATTTTTCTTTTACTGTTTTAACGTCTAAGAGGTCATTTTGTGATTTCTGGTTCAGGAGCAGTAGACACCCACGTCAGGATTCAGTGAACAGTCAGAGACGTTTATACCCTCTTATGATCCATGAAACCAAAAAAAAATTAAAAAAAATAAAGAAATGAGATTAGTATTATCATTATTATTGTTATTATTATTATTATTATTATTATTAGTAGTAGTAGTTGTAGTAGTAGTAGTAGTAGTAGTAGTAGTAGTAGTAGTATTATAAAACTGTGTGGTCTAATACAGCCATGAGCCCCTGTGCATATGAGGACATTATTTTGTCGTCACAGTCCAATATTTTCGACTAAACTATCTTAACTTATAAGAAAATGTGAGGCACAGATGATTGCCTGAGAGATCAGTACAACAATATTTAGACATTCAAACAACATGAAATGAATACTAATAAATTTATTGAGCTGAGCAGAATTTAATGGAAACGTTTTCACTGCACATTATAGACCTGTTACAAATTATTAAGTTATATTTATACTGATTTAGTCACTGACAGCATGAATTATAGTATCATATTGTTATGGTCTCATCAATCACAGTGAACTTCACCAAGTTTAATTTAATTTAATTTATTTTTAATAAACTCTCAGACGGACAACAGAAATAATACTGGATTGTTTGCTGTGTCTGTCAGTAGAAGGACTAACGGGTCTAACCAGTGCCCAGCAAAGACCTGGGACTGCTTCATGTGAGTTACAGTAGGGGATCAGGTCTAGACCTAAAACTGTTAACCCGCGGGACAGGATTTATTTAGAGTGTCCATGAACCTGAGACGGAGGACACAGAGAGACTGGTCTACACCTGAACCTGGTGGGTCGGTCTCTGGTCTCTGGTCTCTGGGTGGCCATCTGTCTGAGCGCGGGTGTTGATGAGTGCTGACGGGAGGAAGGAGTGTGTTTTCCTGCCCTCTGAGTGAGTGTGTGTTCACACTAATGAACTAATGATGATGAATGAGAGACGAGTGTGAAGCAGACACAGGCTGAAACCACTCAGTACACACACACTCAGCACACTCACACACCCAGCACCAGAGTTTTTTTTAATTATTCTTTTTAATATTAGTATATCAGTATCAGTTATTGGTTTTTAATTATGGTGACATAATTCTGAAGAAGATGGCCCTCAGCAGCCTGTGTGGTGGCCTCTGAGGAAGAGGGCCCTCAGCAGCCTGTGTGGTGGCCTCTGAGGAAGAGGGCCCTCAGCAGCAGGTCTCCTGTCCTCTGACTGGCTGGCAAAGCAGCCGTCAGTTCAGAGGAGCTCTCCCCTCACAGCAGACCTGTGCTTATTGGAGCTGATGTGGTTTTCAAAGGCTGACACAGAGGCCCAGTGCAGAGCTTTAATGTTACATGTTAATTTTAAATAACAATTTAAATATTAATGTTGAATCTAAGTGTTTAATATTAATTTTCAATATTAATGTTAAATATTAATTTTAAATAATAATCTTAAATATTAATGTTAAATACAAATTTTAAATAATAATTTTCAATCTTATTGTTAATTTTAATTTTAATTTTAATGTTTATTATTAGTGTTAAATATTAGCATTAATTATTAATGTTAAATATTAGTGTCGAATATTAATTATTAATTTTAAATATTAATGTTAAATATTAATGTTAATTGTTAGTGTTAAATATTAGCATTAAATATTAATGTGAAATGTTAATATTAAACATTGAAGGTAAATATTATGATCTGTAGATTGAGCTGAGCAAACCCAGACATGCAGGGAAGTTTATAAAATCCCTCAGACATCGTTTTAGGACCAAAGAGGTCAAAGGTCAGGTTATCTTGGTGAAGACAATGTTTCAGGCTTCAGGTGTTGGTGTTGGAAAATCTCTGAATGTAGAGCTAATTTAACTCTGGATGGAGTCAAATAAACGAGTAAAAACCAGGAGACAGATATGTCACTGAACCCCCCTGATGAAGACCTGAAGCCCCTGATGACGACCTGCAGACCTGAACCCCCTGATGATGACCTGAAGACCTGAACCCCCTGATGACGACCTGAAGGCCTGAAACCCCTGATGACGACCTGAACCCCCTGATGAAGACTTAAAGAGCTGAACCCCCTCATGAGAACCTGAAGACCTGAACCCCCTGATGAAGACCTAAAGCCCCTGATGAAAACCCGAAGCCCCTGATGACGACCTGCAGACCTGAACCCCCTGATGATGACCTGAAGACCTGAATCCCCTGATGACGACCTGAAGGCCTGAACCCCCTGATGACGACCTGAACCCCCTGATGATGACCTGAAGACCTGAATCCCCTGATGACGACCTGAAGGCCTGAACCCCCTGATGACGACCTGAACCCCCTGATGAAGACTTAAAGAGCTGAACCCCCTCATGAGAACCTGAAGACCTGAACCCCCTGATGAAGACCTAAAGCCCCTGATGAAAACCCGAAGCCCCTGATGATGACCTGAAGACCTGAACCCCCTGATGAAGACCTGAACTCCCTGATAAAAACCTGAACCCCCTGATGAAGACCTGAAGCCCCCTGATGAAGACCTGAAGCCCCCTGATAAAGACCTGAACCCCCTGATGAAGACCTGAACTCCTGTGCTCCATGGTCTCATCACAGGCCCTCTGCACAGATGCTGGTCCAGACTGTTTGAGTGTTTCAGGTCATCGAGGTCTCAAAGTCTCTGAGTGAATCTGTTTTAACCAAACACAGCATCTTAACCTCAGTTAATGTTAAATTATTACAACAAAATTTACACCCCCATTGTTGAGTTAGAGCTGCACTGTACCAGTTTGCTGTTTTAAATTACGGTGATTTTCTTTGTTCTGGACAGAAAGTCTTCATCAGCTGCTCCAGGACAAAAGTAATTGTAATGATTTTGATTAAAAATGTGACTGAGTGCTTATTTAATATTTTTCATGTTGAGAAAGAGGATCAGTCACTTTAAATAAAACAAGAGGTGATCTTCGGTTAATGAAGACATTTATGGTCTCAGTCTTTAAACACACACAAGTGAACATTTATTTAACTCTGATAATTGTATTTTCCTCATTTTTGTGTTATTTTGTTGTTGTGTTTTTTTAATTCTCATTCTTTCACAGTCCGTCCTTTTCCTGCCCTCTGCTCAAATTCCCTTTATTATATATATTCATTTTTATTTTTCTGTGGTTAATTTACTGAGTGCTCTGCAGCTGTTTAAACTTGTCTGAGGTTTTTCCGTTGATCAAAATGTTTTTCATTAATTACTTTAATGTTTATCAGCTGTGAGGACTGACACAGAAACTCTGCAGACCTTTGTGTAACAAAATGCTAAACTGCTTCATCCATGTGACCAGACTTTAATTATTTAATTTAAGTATTTTTATTATTTATTTTATTTGTTGGTCCATGACCTTCTCAAACATTTAAGGTCTTCAACCCACCAAGTTAAACAGTAACTTTTCATTTTCCTGAGCCCCTGCAGTCTGTTTATTTTTATATATGTTTTATTTGTTGTAATTCTTGTTGAACACCTCCCCCCCCCCCCCCCCCCCCCCACACACACACACACACACACACACACACACACACACACATATAAGTTTTAAAGTAATGGTGGAGACAAATGATTACCACACACAGATATTCTAACCAGAAAAAAAATATCAATTTAAAAATAGTTTTAACACTTTATATTTGTTGTTATTCCATTAAAATGGTTTTATGTCTCTCTTAGACATTTAGGCTACTGATAATTTCATGTTGGTTGAAGTCAGTTTTTTTTTTCCATTATAAACTGATTTTAACAGTCTCTTATATTGTATTAAATTCTGACTGTGTGTCTGTCATACAAGAAAATTAATAAATAAAAAGGAGTCAAAAAAAACTCCTGTCTCGTATTCTCTGTATTTTATTCCTGATAAGCTCATTTATGTCAAAACTATCCCTGTCACTGTGGTAACTCCTTGAAGCATATCAACATAAAAACACAAAATAAACATTAAATAAACTTTAATAATGATAATGCTTAATTTATATGAAAATTAAGAACAGTGACTAGATTATAAAAGTTAAGAGGTGCAGCCTCGTGCGGTAAAAGAGCATTTTAATCTTTGAATAACAGACTTTATCGTCTGTCTTTATAATAACGTGTAACAGTCATTACAGCCTCACTGGAGAGTCTCCCTGTTTGATTTGATCTAAAAAAAAAAAAGTCACCTGAGAGTTTGACCTGCGGTCCAATATTAATAAACAAAAAAAAAAAAAAATCCAATATTAATACACAAACATGAGTTCAAAATCCTGGTCCAGTATTAATACATCAACAACCTGAACTTGTTGACTGAGCAGCGGCCGATGAAATAATAACCAATCAGAGCATTAACATGATGATAATATAATAACACTGATTATAACAGTATTAAAATAATAACTGTATTATTATTAATAATAATTAAGTAAATATAATTTAACGGTAGAGTCTGACTTTTTAAACATAGATAAATAAAAAGAAAACATTATGGCCCGATGTTAAAATGTAATACCGTGAGTAAAGATATTTCATATCAATAATCATCATAAATATTTCAGATTAATGACTGTGGGGAGGTAAAGTTCTGAATGTGACGTTGGTTAATTATGATTTAATTATTAAAATAATGTTTATTTCTGCCCGCAGGAGGAGGCGGCTCTCACATCAGAGGCTGCAGTGAAGAGATATTTTATAATTTAATAATGACTAAATATAGGCTAACTGACCGAGGGGGAGGACGGTACCGACGAGGAGGTGTAGACCAAAATATCAAATAATTAAATTTGTATTGTAAAAACAATGATAAAAATTATAAAAAATTATGATTGTTATTAGTAGTAGAATTACTATTGTAAATGTTATAGAGATAAGTCTGAGCTGAAAGTCGGCCTTCATGCGGAGGTATTGACATGAATACATTGGAATTATGATTTCATACTAATGTGATAAACGGAATGTATTTTTCTGACGGTGTAACTCGGCCCTCTTATGGAGGTACTGACCTAAATATGACGGTCCGTTTGCTCGGGTATAGACCTTCGGTAAAATGAAATAATAATATTATAAATATAATAATAGTGTTATTATATGACTGACCGTGGGGAAGGACGGCTTTCGAGCGCAGATCTTTATTATAATTTAAATTAGTTATTAATATATTAGCAGTGTAAAAATATCATACTGTTGGGGAAAAGACAGCGTCTTGATTATAACAAAAGTAAATTATTAATACAATAATATTGTAAATGACTGTCCGTAGGGTAAGACGGCCCTCACGCGCATGTCTTGATTATAAGTAAAGTGAATTAATAATTTAATAATAGTACATAAATGTCATTCAGTTGAGGAAAACGGCCCTCACGCGCAAATGAAGACCTTAACTAAAAATAATTATTTTCATAATAATAGTGCATATTTGACTGACCGTGGGGGAATTCACGGCCCGCATGCGCAGGTTTTGATAAAAATCTACGTAAATAATTGATATAATAATAGTGAATAGATTCATACCGTTGGGGAATACGGCCCGCATGAGCAGGTATAGACCTTATTTAAAGTTAGTTATTAATGATTAAAATAATAATAATGTATGACTGACCATGGGGGTAGACGGCCCGCATGAGCAGGTATAACCTTAATTAAAGTAAATTATTAATAATTGATATAATAATAATGTATAGGCCTATATGACTGACCGTAGGGGAAGACGGCCCTCACGCGCAGGTATAGGCCTTAATTAAAGTTAATTATTAATAATTAATATAATAATGGTGTATGACTGACCGTGGGGGAAGACCGCCCGCATGCGCAGATCTTAGCCTAATTAAAGTTAATTATTAATAATTAATATAATAATAGTGTATGACTGACCGTGGGGGAAGACCGCCCGCATGCGCAGATCTTAGCCTAATTAAAGTTAATTATTAATAATTAATATAATAATAGTGAATGACTGACCGTGGGGGAAGACGGCCCGCATACGCAGGTAGCTGCTGGTCAGCCGGATGATGGAGGCCTTGTCCAGCTGGGAGGTGATGGCCGCGGGCAGAGGCAGCAGTTTGGCCAGCTCATAAAACTCTCCGTTCTCCTTCTCCCTCCGGGTCTTCGCTGCGTTCTTACACTTCTCCTTCATCTCTGAAGAACTTTCTCCAGACTTCTCTGAGGAAACTTCAGCCTGCGGGACCCTCAGCGGGAGCCGCGCCGCTCCATCCGCCCAGAGGAGATCCAGAAATGACCCGGTTTAAATGAGGTAAATAAAGAGTGAAATATCCGGATTAAAGGGAGAGAAGAAGAGTGAAATATTGGAAGACTGGTCTGGGACCAGGACCTCCTCGGAGCTCCTCCGTCCCCCGCGGGTCCTCCTGCGGGCTCCCCGGTCCACCTGCTCCTCAGACGGTCAGAGTTTCAGGGAGCCCGCGGTGGTCCGATACCCAGCATGCTCTGGTGCTGTCAGTATAGCGCACGAGCCCACCGACCTGAAGATCATAAATCCAGATGTTCACATCTTCAGTCCGTGAGTGAGGAGTCAGAGCTCCGATCTGAGGACTCCCTCCCTTTGAGGGCTCACCCACAGTCCGAGAGATCAGGGGAGACCGGGGTCCGCTGAGACAGACCGAGGCCTCCTGTCAGGGTCTGTGAGGTCTTCACACACCTCCTGCTCAGTTCCTGATCCTCTATCTGACCCAGACAAAAAAAAAAACAGAGTGTTTAAAACAGCTGAGATTTTTCTGTTTGTAAAATATTATATTTTAAATTACTATAATAATCATAAATATCTGATTAGATAAAATCTCAGTTTCTTAAAACTCTTCATTCAGTTTATAAATTTTCATCTCATGTTTTTGTTGATTTGTTTTATCAGCACTATGCTCACAGATTTATTTTCATTTATAATCAGTTTATTCATGTTAAATGTTTATCAGTCTCCATTTAAATAATTCAAATGAAAAATGAGAAATTATAGTTCAGCACAGTAAAAATATTAAACTAGTCAAACTTCAACTGTTTCTCTGCAGAAACTGAAATATTTAGGTTTTCATTAATTAAACTTCTGAAACAATATAAAGTAATCCTGGGTTAAATTACCTGATAAATCAGAATTAATAATAATTAGTTAGATATATTTATTCATGTCAAAAAACAAATGTTTGCAGAGAGCCTGAGCAGAGACAGACTCAGAGAATAAAGAGACAACAGAGAGCAGCTGATGAAGCTGAAACAGACGGACAGACAGCTGAGAGGCTGGACCAACGGACACATTTAACAGGAGAGAGAAGAACAGCTATCAGAAATAATCTGAAGGTCACATGAACCTGAAGGTCAAAGGTAAGGAAAGAGTCAACTGGTGAGACAACGAGGACTGAAATGGACTGAACCTGATCAGGACCTGGACCCCTGGTCAGGACCTGGACCTCATGAACAGAGGTTGGCCTGTGGATTAATAACATCAGGTGAAGGTGAGTTTATGAAGGGATTTCAAAGACTCTGACCTTCTCAGGCAGGTCTTTCCAAAGTCTAGAAGCTCTGATGGAGCTGAACCTCCTGTGGTCTGGAGTCTAAACCAGATCATACGAGGGTTGTTTTTATTGTAGAAACAGCTTAGAACATACCTGTTCATTTATCAGAGGATCTCCCACCGGGGGACACAGGTGAGTCAGAGCACAGGTGAGTTTGAGCATGGGTCAGTCAGAGCACAGGTGAGTCTGAGCGCTGGTGAGTCTGAGCACAGGTGAGTATGAGTACAGGTGAGTTTGAGCATGGGTCAGTCAGGGCACAGGTGAGTCTGAGCACAGGTGAGTATCAGAATCAGAATCAGAAATACTTTATCAATCCCCAAGGGCAAAGGAAAAATAAGAAAGCAGGTTGCAACATGCAGAATCTTTAAGCTATACTTCAACTTCCATATGAGGGAAAATTAATAAAATAAGTAAACTGTGACTATGAACAAGCCCAGGGAAATGTACACAGTTAACATTTAAAATATTTACAATATGAACATAACCATGAAGCACTATGTGACAGTAGACCACAGTGACTAGGTATTGCCCTGTATTTTATGTTTGCTTATTTAAAAATATTAACAAATAACAGAGGTGTAAAACAGTGAAAAATGTTTATTCTCCAGGACCTGACGGTGCAGTGATGTTAGAGGGAGGAGTTATAAAGTCTGATGGCCACAGGCAGGAATGAATTCCTGTGGCGCTCTGTGGTGCAGCTTCGGTGCAACGTGGTGGGAGGATGAGTCTCGCACTGGATGTGCTCCTGTTTTATCCAGCACACTGTGGGGTGGGGGGTGTCCTGCAGCCTGGACAGCATCTTCCTCTCCGACACCTCTGTCAGAGAGTCCAGCTGCACCCCCCAACATCACTGGCCTTACAGGTCAGTTTATTGAGTCTGTTCTTGTCCGCTACCCTGAGCCTGCTGCCCCAGCACACAACAGCGTACAGGACAGCACTGGCCACCACAGACTCAGAGAACATCCTCAGCATCATCCTGCAGATGTTAAAGGACCTCAGCCTCCTCAGGAAGTAGAGGCTCAGGCCCTTCTTGTAGACGGTCCTGGTTCCTGGTCCAGTCCAGTTTGTGGTCTCAAGTATTTATATTCCTCCACAATGTCCACCTGGAGCCCCTGGCCTGAGCCTTTGTCCTCCTTAGATCCACGGCCAGCTCCTTGGTCTTTGTCACACTGAGCTGTAGGTGGTTCTGCTCACACCACGTAACAAAGTCCCCCACCACAGCCCTGGACTCTTCCTCATCACCACAGCCCTGGACTCTTCCTCACCCACCACAGCCCTGGACTCTTCCTCACCCACCACAGCCCTGGACTCTTCCTCACCCACCACAGCCCTGGACTCTTCCTCACCCACCACAGCCCTGGACTCTTCCTCATCACCACAGCCCTGGACTCTTCCTCATTGCCCTTATTGATACACCCCACAACAGCTGAGTCATCAGAAAACTTCTGAAGGTGGCAGGACTTGGTGTTCTGGCAGAAATCCGTGGTGTACAGGGTGAAGAGGAAAGGGGACAGGACTGTCCCCTGGGGGCCCCAGTGTTGCTGACCACCCTGTCAGAGACACAGTGCTGCAGACGAACATACTGTGGTCTGCCAGTCAGCAAGTCAACAATCCAGGACACCAGAGAAGCCTCCTTCCTCATCACTGTCAGCTTCTCCCCCAGTAAGGACGGCCTGATGGTGTCAAAGGCACTGGAGAAATAAAAAAACATGACTCTCACAGTGCTGTCAGGCCTGTCCAGACGGGCGTAGACCCTGTTCAGCATGAAGATGAGGGTGTCCTCAACACCAAGTCAGGGCTGGTAGACGAACTGTAGTGGATCTAAGTGGGGCCTGACCTTTGGCTGGAGCTGCTTCAGAACAAGCTTCTCCAGGGTCTTCATGACGTGGGACATCAGTGCCACTGGTCTGTAGTCCTTGACTTTGTTAAGGCACAGCGTCATCTGCACAGGAACAATGCAGGACCTCTTCCACAGCACGGGGACCAAGAACGAACTGAACCTGTTTTTTAATTGATTTCAGGCAACATAGTGTGTTTCTGTGCCACGACAACCAATCAGCAACTTCCGGATCCATGTCTGGATCCATATCATCACCAAGATCTGATCACCTCTTCCCCGTCCCATGATCCACGTTCTCTCTGTCCCCCCCTTAAAGAGATGCACCCGCTGCAAACAAACTTCAGCATATCACTCTGAACTCACCTGCTGCTTTATTCTGAAACTCTGAAACAGGGACTCTGTTAAAATGCTCTTATTTTGAAGTGTCAGAGGGATCTGAGTTCAGAGAGACGCTATGACAAACACCAGAGTGTTGTGTTCATCAGCCCTCTGCTGTGTGTAAGTGTGTGTGTTAGCGTGTGTTATACTGTGGGTGTTAGTGTGTGTGTTAGTGTGTTACAGTATATGTGTGTGTGGGTGTGTGTTAGTGTTTTATAGTGTATATGTGTGTGTGTGTGTCCTGAGCCACAGCTGGAGCACAGTGGACAGACGGACAGACGTCTTCATCCATCAGCGGTGACAGGGAGCAGAAAGTGATCTGTGCTAGCTGAGCCAGGACAAACACTGAGGACTGAGGGCTGCATTCAAGAACCCATCTGTGTATCACACCACAGACTCCTTATTGAACAGTGTGTGCTTTTTCTTCCTCAGTCACATGATCACTTATTAAGCCATGGGTTAGGGTTAGGGTTAGTGTGACCGACAGTTATTAAACTACAGCCACAAACGAGCAAGTCTCCATCAGGAGATGGTCCACTGCAGTCATAAAGGGATGGACATGGTCAGCAACAATCCTCAAGTAAGCTGTGGGGGTTAAACCATACTCAGGTGGGACAAAGGGACCACCAACATCACCCTGAACCGCTGGTCTAAGGCAGGATGGATCCATGCTTTATGATGTTCACACCAAACTCTGAGCCTACATCTGAATGTTGAGCAGAAATCCAGACTCATCAGACCAGGAGACACTTTTATGATCTTCTGTGGTCCAGTTTTGGAGAGTCAGACCCTCAGTTTCTGTTCTTAGCTGACAGGAGTAGCACCTTGGTGTGGTTTCCTGCTGCTGTGGACCATCTGCTTCATGATTGGTGGTGTTGTGTGGTCAGAGATGATCCTCTGCAGACCTTGGAGTGGTTATTTGAGTTCCTGTTGTCTTTCTATCATCTCCAACCACTCACCTCTGACCCCTGACATCAACAAGGCATCTTGGCCTAGGGAACTGCTGCTCACTGGATATTTTCTCTTTTTGGACCATTCTCTGTAATCCCTTAAGTATTTGAGGAGCTGACTCCAGTTTCTGAAATACCACAGTTGTGCTTTGCTCTCTCTTCTTCATCCTGATGCTCCGTTTGACCTTCAGCAGGTCATCTTCACCATGTCTATGTGCTTAAACACATTGGGTTGCTGCCATGTGTTTGACTTATAGGCCAATTGCATTAACAAGCAGATAAAGGGGTGTACCTAATAAAGTGGCCTATGAGTTTATTTGAACTGTTCAGTAGGGATGACAGTCTGAGGAGTAAAATGAACTAAAAAGCACAAACATGTTTTCATTATAATTACTTCCTTTTTAGCAAATGCTACTCCTGATGTCCCAACACATGTTTTATTCCAGTGAAGCACTTTGGCTACATAAATCTAAAATAATAACACCATACAGCCCAGTCAGACTCTCTCTGATTATGATTATCTGTTAGCAGAAACATTCTGTGTTCTTTAGGTGTTCTATTATTGGCAGAGTCATGCTGTCAGCCTCTTGATCAACATTTATTGTAAGAAAACATAAATCAGTGAATAAATCAAATGTCCAACAATCTATGGACAGAAAATTATACTGTCACTGAGTCAAAACTCTGAGAAGTCCCTCTGTCTGTCAATCTGTCCAGCTCTGATGTTTGACTGCAGTTTAATACTTAATAATCCAAACATATGGACAGAGCAGTCTGTCTGAATGAGCTTACATCAGTCTGCTGCCTGACTCAGAAAACCATGGTCTCGTTTGTAATCCCTGTACATGCATGTGCAGGTATATTTACCGAGGTCTGTCCTCAGAGAAGATCCACTGATGAAGACATCTGATGGGCTTTCACTGCATAGTCCAGGAGACAAGACAGACACAGATTTAGTGTCCTGAACAGGCGGTAGACGATCTGACCTGTGTTGGACCAAAACTCTGGTATCATGAGAATCCTGAAAAACAGAAAACTGCTGATTTCTGTTTTAAACTGATTTAGTTTTTACTAAGGTCTGAGAAATCAATCAATAATCAATAAATCTGTATCTGTATAGTGACAAATCATAACAAACGTTATTTTTGATTAATTAATTTTCATTTCAGAGGTATATATATATATATATATATATATATATATATATATATATATATATATATATACACACACACATATATATATATATATATATATATATATATATATATATATACACACACACACATATATATATATATATATATATACACACACATAAATATATATGTATATATATATATATATATACATATATATATACATACGTGTGTGTTTGTGTGTGTGTGCGTATAAATTTCCCATAGATGTGTTTTGCTCATGTTTCTCTGTCAAAAGTAACTGATTATTAAACAGCAGCACAGCTTAAAAAAGTACAAGCACACAAAAGTAACGACAGTAAATGCACTCAGTTACTGAGGCTGGAGGTCTTTGAGGACTCCCGCAGGCCCCGCCCCTTGCTACAGGTGATTATCAACAGGTAATCAGCTGCGTGCGGGCCTGCGTGCGTGCGTGCGTGCTGACCCCTAAACTCAGACCCATCAGAGCAGGGTCAAGACGGACTGATGAGTGTTTGTTTCCAGTCGGACGTGTTTTAGTGTGACACAGCTGGGTTCACGTGCCGGCAACAGGGGAGCTCTCACACAGGTGAGTGGACTGATCCTTAGATCACTGCGCGTGCATCACACACTGATCCAACATGTACACTGAAGACGTCAGACCGCACACATGGGACCCGATGACCCTCCGAGGACCGGAAACACGTTCATACGCACACGCACGCACAGACTGCAACACACACACACACACACACACACACACACACACACACACGTGCACGCTCTGCAGCGGCTGGGCTGAGGCTGCTGTGACACTCCGGACCAGGACCAGGACCAGGACCAGGGATTCTGGACCTCAGGAGTCAGATCAGAACAGTTCCTGTGGACCTCATGACTGTAGCTGCTGGAACACAGCGGACAGCGACACCTGCTGGCTGTGTGAGGAATGACACCCGAAACCCTGACCCCTGACCCCAGGTCTGAGCTCCTGGTCTGGATCTCCTGGTCTGGATGTCCTCTGATGGATCTGATGCAGCTCAGGTCAAAGGTCAGGGCCAAAAGTGCCATGATAACTGTAGAGTAGGGTTTGATTGAGGAGCAGTGATGAAGAAACTCTTTTGTTCCTAAAACCTTCTGGACCAGTCATTAAACTGACCCGTCCTCCAACCTGGACCAAGGCCCTGTCCTCAGAGGGACAGTGTCTCAGGTAAAGGGGACAACGATGAGACCACATCTGTGATTTAAGAACACTAATATACTCTTTAATCACAATTTATATTTAAAGATAGAAACTGGACAGTGAAGCTCAAAATGAAACTAAAGTTGATGAAAGGGACTTTTTCACTGCAGTAAATTAAAGCTGTATTTTTATGTGTGTATTTATTTAACTTTGTATTTTTACCTCTGAGTCCAGACGATGATCATTCATGTACAAACATAAACTCTCAAAGGAGGAGGTCATAGAAATGATTGTTTCTCATTGGTACTAAAAGTTTCTTTGACTTTTGTCTCACATGCATCTCTGACATTTGACGAGAGATTCTCACTATAGGGACGGGAAATTATCAGATTTTACCAATACCAGTGCCATTCTCGATTCCCTTATTGATTCATTTCTTTAATGATTGCCTTATTGATTCCTGCTGATTTTCCACGGTCGATCAGTGCTCCTGCCAGTTTCTGGTGTCTCCGCTCACTGAAGGTTGTGCAGTTAATGTCTATTTGTTGAACATGAAGCTACAACCCTGACCACTTCTGCCGTCTACCATGATTTTTGACTCCTTTGTTGTCATTCCTGCTGACTGCCTCTGATGAGAGTGTGACATCCTTCATTTGAAAATTATGCAGGACAAAGTGGAAGAACTTAAGAAAATTGTTAAGACTCATGATATCGATTCTTTGAGGGAATTACCGGCCTTGGTTGAAATTGATTCCCATCCCCTCTCATTAGATCTGATTATCCCCTGTGAATGACTAATAGCATTTAAATACTGTTGAATATTTCCGTTCTTCGTCTTGTATCGTATTTTCCCTGTGAACATGCTTTTGTGTCACAGCAGATTTTTCATCTTTATGACTAAAAGTTTTGGAAATTGATAAGCGGGCCACATTTATGGAGGGTGGGGGCCACATGTGGCCCCGGGCTGCCAGTTTCTTCCCTCTGACTTAGCTGACAATAATGTTTTTATTAATCAATCTTTATTTGTTGATATCATGTGAGATGTTTAATGAATGAAGGATTCTTAATACCAGACTGGGGATCATCATAGTTTATTACATGGCCAGTAGAGACGTGGATGCTGATTAGCTGTGTCATGGCAGTGTGTGTGTGAATGTCTGCTCCTGTCAGGAGGAATGTTGTCACCGACTTATATCATGAAATGTTCATGTAGTGTCCTTCTATGGATACAGCTATCTTAAGACAAGAGCATACAATAATCAGTGGTCTGCCTCTGTGGCTCTCTACTCTGGCTCAGCTCTCTGTCTGTGTGTGTGATACTTATGGATTTATATGTTGATAACTTAAAGATATTGATACATAGATTAATTGAAAGGATTATGTCCAAGATCAAATGATGTTTGCAAGAATGGGTCCATGACCTAAAAATTCATGCTATCATTTGTATAGTACCAGTTCATAACAGGTGTTATCTATAGATACACACACCCACATATAAATACAAACACATGGTCAGAAGTTCTGGCACAGCTTCACCAACTTTCAAGGTGCCTGGAGAAACAAAAAGAGCTCCAGCAGCACAGTTCAGGTCTAATAAAGTTGTTTCCTGAACTGCAAGTGTTGCTGGAGCGCTATACACATAATAAATATACTTGTATATACACTTACATCCATCCAGAGGTGGATCCATCCAGGGAGAGACAAAGGGACTAAAAATAAGAATTTATGATAGAAACAAACCCATGGACGCCCAGATCATAAATCTGTGCTCACCACATTTGTCTCTGATAAATGTAGATTTAATCTATCAATCTTTATTTATATAGCACCATATTTGTCATAATTGTAATTGTAGTAACTGGAATGACTTATTTCAGAGTGACTCTGCCAAAAATCCAATATTCTGTCTATTTGTTCATGAAAACTGATCAGTCTGTCCAATCAGAGGGTCTGAATCAGCAGTCAGGTGAATCAGGTATCAGCGTCACATCAGTGACACGCATATCAAACATTCACAGAGCAGATCAGGGTTTATATCACACATCCCTCCACAGCTCACGCACTGTGCAGACACCTGGGGTCCACACTGACACACTGGCCTACAGTCAGAGTTCTTCACATAAATATATAAAGATCTCATGGTCTTTCAGACAAATCCTGTTTAAAGAAACAACCTGTTACTGTAAATACTCAGACATTGTTCACCGATGGGGGATAAGATGTCTGACTATCACAGGTGTTTGGAGTTTATTTTAGTTCGTCATGATTTCAAAAGGATTGAATATTAGTTTGTATTACATAACAGACATATTTCAGGATGGATTTGTGTATTTTAAAATAAGTTTGTACAAAAGAGGTTAGAATTTATTAAGAGGGATATTATTTTGGAAAAGTTATTTATTTTTCTATTAGGCAAAGATAACTATTATTTTTTTATAAATACAATGATTGAATACTTATGAATGAGGGAGCAGAATAATTGACTTTTGATTTTTAATGAGGGGTGGATTTGAAAGGTTTGTAGTTCTTCTGGCTCCTTTTTGAGGATGTAAAGGACATCTTTTAAGGGTTTTCTTTTTTTAAGCTGGTCTTTGTTCACATTTGTATTATTATTTAACTGTGATTATTTACATAGATTAGTTATTTGTTACATAGTTGAAATAAACTTCCATCCACTAAACACCTGAGCTCACCTCTGACCCTCACACCGTCATCTGTTTGAAAAAGGGCCCATACCAGCGTTTACCATGCATCTGAGCATCCCTACTGCAAAAGTAACAGAGTACATTTACTCCCGTTACAGTTGCTGAGTAGCTCTTTAATTACTGCTTCATTATTGTCAGAATCATTTGTCAGAATTAATGTCTGTCCACAACATTTGACTACTGAGTCAAACTAATTAAACTCAAACTTAACGAAAGTTTAGTATATTCCAAACCAACATTAACTAAAGTTCAGCACAGAGCAATGATTTATTCTGCAGTTTGTCCCTGTCTTCGTCTTTCTGCTGCTGTCAGGAGCATTTTTGTTCTTCAGCTGTGTGACCTGTTTTACCGGAGGTCGCCACTAGAGGGCGCAGGAGACCTCAGGCTGTTACCTGTTAAGGGTGTAATGATCCATCGATCTGGATCGATACATCGATTGGTTAAGCAATGATCCAATCAAATCGATGGAAACTCAAAACATCGATCAACATCGTCATCTTAAACGCCTTTATTTTGAAATTCTGACCGGATATGACATATGACACATCTGCTTGACATGTCAGCCAATCAGAAAATAGCACTGCTGTATTCGGGTAAGATACGGTCGATCTGACCACAGAGGATGCATGCTGCACACACACGACAGGAGTGATCACATGAGTACAGGAAGTTATCTCATCATTTGATTTTGTAGCGCACTGATTATAAAATTTACTTATTGTATGAAAGGAAAACAGCGAGAGCTTATTCTTATTCTTCCTCCACACCTACCATTAAACAGTGAAGCAAAGTCTAAAAACACCTGACTACTAATTAACCCAATTTTAATTTTAAACATGATTAGATCATACAGATGGTTATCATCCTCTATAACCTATCATACCCAAAGGTCAGCACATCGTTTCACATTTCAGTAATAAAACTGTCAAAACTTAGAAATTGCTTTGTATTTCTTTCTTGCTTTAGGTGAAATGCAGCTGATTGTGTTCAATGAGTACACAATATAGTCTTAAATCGATCGAAGGTCCCTGAATCGTATCGTATCGAAATCGAATCGTGGCAGACTTTGTGATATCGGCAAATATCGTATCGTTGTCCAAAGAATCAATATCGTATCGTATAGTTATGAAACTGGTGATTTACACCCCTATTACCTGTGGTGTTAGAAGTAAGCGTGGCGATAACCCTGAAAATGGAGGCTAATGCAGAAGTGCAGACAGCTGCATTTCCAGAGTGTCCACACGAGGCAGACTGCACTGGCCCTGGAGGTGTGACGACTGTAAACAGACTATAGATAAACATGTCTATGTTTATAGATCTATATAGTTTTTAAGAACTTCTGACTTAAGGGTCAGGGACATCATGGACATAAGATGGCCTTAAGCCCTGCCTCTCTATCTGAGTGGGTTGATCTGAAGTTCAGCTGAGATGACGTGTATGCTGTCCACGTCTCACAGCTTCGTGCAGTATGTTTAGTCCGTGGGTGAAAAATCAATGCTTATTAACCTGATGATCAAATCTGTCAGTGACTGATGATCAGAGGTCAGACCTCAACATCAATACCTCCTCTTTGCTTGTCAGTGTCTCGGTGTTATGATCCAACCACTGACCGTATTACCTGATGACTCCCGCCCAGCTGTGCTGACAGAGGTCAAATTAAAGCCAAACAGAGGGTGAACCCTTCAATGCCTGAGTGTGAATTGTTTTTTTTAAATCACAGGTGAGAAAATTCTGCCAACGGAGCAACGCCAGCCGGGGTGTCACCAACTAACATGGTCACTCTGTGAGGCATTACACCAAACTAATGACCCTTTATCCAGACTTCTAACAGAGATCAGGTGTAACGACAGGTGTAGATCCAGAGAACAGGTGTAGATCCAGAGTACAGGTGTAGATCCAGAGCACAGGTGTAGATCCAGAGCACAGGTGTAGATCCAGAGACAAGGTGCAGATCCAGAGTACAGGTGTAGATCCAGAGCACAGGTGTAGATCCAGAGAACAGGTGTAGATCCAGAGAACAGGTGTAGGTCCAGAGTACAGCTGTAGATCCAGAGGACAGGTGTAGTTCTAGAGAAGAGGTGTAGCTCTAGAGAAGAGGTGTAGCTCTAGAGAAGAGGTGTAGGCCCAGAGCACAGGTGTAGATCCAGAGAACAGGTGTAAGTCCAGAGCACATAGACTATGAGACTTCACCTGTGCCTATCAGCTGACTCATTCTCAGGTGTTTCTTACCTGTGATTTTCTGTTCTCAGACTAAAATGCCAAAGAAGGCCTTGGTGAAGAGTGTACCTGGTGAGGAGGGCCTGCCCCCTCCCAAACTCAGCAGACTGGACTCTGGCAGCTCCCCGTCCCCCCTGGACTTCCACAGTCCTGCAGCTCTGTTCAGGAGCCTCCTGCAGCCCCTGGACCCTCAGACGTTCTTTCAGGAGTTCTGGGAGAAGAGGCCTGTCCACCTGCAGAGGTCCGACCCCCACACCGCCTCCTACTACAGGTCTCTGTTTCAGCTGTCCGACCTGCCCGGGCTGTGCTCCGAGGGTCTGCAGTACTACAGGGACGTCAACGTGGTCCGCTGCGTCAACAGGCAGAAGAAGGTCCTGAACAAAGAGGGCCGTGTCAAACACGGTGTCCTCAACAAGAACCTCCTCCAAAACAAGGCCACCATCCAGTTCCACCAGCCCCAGAGGTTCAAGGTCAGTGAGAACAGAGTGGTGCAGGCAGTCCGGGTCATCTAAAGTCCACTCTTTATTTCCACCAGGGTCTGAACCTGGGTCTGTGGGACGTCTCCGTGGTGAGGCTCCAGCTGATGCTGTGACATAGAGAACCTGCTGCCCTCTGATTGCAGAGAAAACATCTAAGGAGATTGCTGAAACTACTAAAATTGGGTGAAGAACCGTCCAAGGCATTATTAAAAACTGGAAGGGTTGTGAGGAACCATCGTCTTCCAGGAAGAAATGTGGTCGTCAAAAACATGGATATGATGACATAAGGAGTCATATCCATGTTAACAAACCTGGGCCTAAAGGATCCTTAGACCCTCTGTTTTTGCCCCATGAGCTGCACCCTTCACTGCAGAGGTTATCGACTACATTTGTACAAGGGCCAATTCTTTTCTTGACTTACATATTGGGGACCATTTTTATCTTTTGAACATATAAATATTCTGGTAAAATAGATCAATATTGTTATTTTTTTCAGACTGTATTTCTTAGCCTTTAAAAAAAACCTGCCAGCCCCTTGGGGCAGCTTGGCATCTTCTTTCAGGGCCTCTCATGGTTTCCAGCTCGGGTTTTGACTCTTAATATTCTCGTTTCTCAGGTTAAATGTTGGCCTAAATGTGTGATAGGAGGATTTCTATAAAACCAATCAAAAAAGAAGTCGTTCATCACTGATAAAAATGTTTCAATCCCAGTTGTTTTGAGGGTGGCATCAATAGTTATGAGGATTTAACAACAACAGATGCCATCACAACCACCAATTCTAACACTAACACTATCTGGATTTGCTAATATTCTAGGGGCCAGACGGAGGCTGTGGAGGGCCTGATGTGGTCCCCGGACTGCCAGTTGATGCTCACTGCTTACTGACGTGTGTCCATTAAAATACCTGAAATGCTGGATGAACACAGCTGTGTCCGTGCTGTTTTGAGCATTAAGCTAAGCAGGGGAAACATTGATCTGTCTCATAGGCATAGCTCAGACATGGGTCCGAGCACACCTCTGTGCACAGGGGGCGAACAGGACGTCAGTGTGACTGTTGGAACAGCCAGTTTGTGTGGATAAGCAGTTATATGACGACCTCTCTCTGACCTCTGTGTGTTTCAGGACGAGCTGTGGAGGATCCAGGAGAGCCTGGAGAGCTTCTTTGGGGCCTTGGTGGGCTCTAATGTTTACATCACACCAGAGGAGTCTCAGGGTCTGCCTGCCCACTGCGATGACGTGGAGGTACAGTGACTGCTGAAGATACTGAGGCACCTTCAGGTGCTCTCTGCTCCAAGGTCACACCAGGATTAATAAAGTGTTATCTAATCTAATCTAATCTATATTATTAAAGGAATAGAAACATAATCAGTTGGTCAGTCCAGTGAAAGTGTAGATGTGGTGTACATCCTCCTTTTAGTTCATGAGAGGCAGATTTAAATAGGAGGTTTTAATAAAATATCCTAACATCTGCATTTAGTGTTGGATACAGACCATAAACTCTCATTGTTCTCTTGTATTTTATAAACAGTGCCATGTTTAGTTCAATGAAAAACTTGCCCATGATGTCTTCAGACATTTTTTATAGCAGCCATCTTACCAGTGTTAAAGAGGACGCTGTGAGGAGTCTGTTTCTTACCTGTGATTGAGCTCCACAGTCATGTGACATGAAGGATGTCTGTCTGAACCTGTCACAGTGCACACTCACTATAGGTCCCTCCATCAGCATTATGGTTCCCAATGTGAGGCCCCACAGAGGTGCATGGAAGCCCAAAGGAAGTCACCTGCAGGGCCTGGCAGCAGGTTCTCATAGACACCCTCTGAGAGAGACAGTCATCAGCTCCGCTTCATCATTGGGTAGGGTTAAGGGTCAAGTTAACATGTAATCAGTGCTGCTCAGCCACAGTGCACACTACAGGCCCACTCGTTCCCAGTGTGAGGCCCTTCTTATGGGCCTAGAGGAGTAAAGGGAAGCACTCGGTGCAGGCACCCCCAGACACCCTCAGACACCCTCAGAGGGTGCTAATCTGGTACCATTTCACCCTCCCACTTTCGTTCCCCTATAACTGGTATGACTGCGGGCTGGTTTGCTGGAAAGCACCAGGGTTCCAGGGGAATCCAGAACAGAACTGTGCAGGTGAGCCGTCCCTCCTGTGGTTCTGCTTCACACTGATCATCTGCGGGCGCTCTGTTGTGCTGGGACGTGTCCGCCTGGACGTCCCATCTACATTTCTCTCGTCGCTCATGTTGGTGCCAATGAGTGAGGAAAGAGGATAATAAGAAGGTGTTGGAGGGCTGTTCTTGGCTTTCTTTCCTCCCTCAGTAGAGCTTGTTGATCTGTTTGACGTAGAGTCTCAGCAAGTGAATGTTGTGCTTTCACCTTAAACCCTGAGAGACTGTATACATGGGGAAACAGGGAAACAGCTGCAGTGTGGACAACCAGCACTCACAATCAGTGAAGACACGGTGCTTCAGGGCTGCCTGGAGGCTGTAGGCTGTGCACCTGTGACTTCATCATCAGGTTAGTTTGGACTTTAATGGAAACACATTCACAGCTTACAGGAGATATGATAAAGATATATGAGAAAGACTTCTCTAAAAATTGAGCTTCACTAAGGACAGAAGCTCTCTGTATAACCCTCCTGCTCATGTAGCCCCCCCCCCCCCATCAGGTGAGGTCAGTGCAGGGTCACTAGCAAGCAGATAGGTAAAGGTAAACTCTGAACCTCGTCTGTTGGACTCATCCTCTCTCATGCTGCTTTCTCCTGTTCAGGTGTTTGTTCTGCAGCTGGAGGGACAGAAACGCTGGCGTCTCTACAGTCCTACTGTCACCCTGGCAACAGAGTACAGCGTGGAGCCAGAGGACAGGATCGGCAGCCCCACCCACGACATTATCCTGAAGGTATGGCGTAGGCGCTGAACCATACAGCAGCCCGACATCCCAGTCATGATGTAAGCATGTGCAGTAGTGCCATCAGACCCGCAGCAACGTCACACACAGGGCACACTCCTTAGCAAACAGTCTAGCCTGGCACACACTTCAGCAGGGTGCACACATGAAGATTATCGGGCTGTTTTGGTCCCGACCAAGGACAGCAAACTCCAGATTATCTTCTGTTTTATAAGATTATCCTTTCAGATTATCCTGTGGTCTGAGGTGTTCAGAGTGAATTTGTCCTGATAATCGGCTCTGAAACGGGTCGGGCCAACAATCGTAAATATCAAACTTGTTCAATATTTACGACCAAAGATCTTCATGTGTGTGAGGAAAGCCAACAAATCCCTAGTCATGACTCTGTGAATTGTGAATGTAGCCAATGTTTATATTTACAGGGTCGTAGTTAAAAGTAAGTGCAGCAGAGTTAGCTGACAGCTAATTAGCACCTGTTGTCCCAGGGCAGTTAAATGGTTCATATAGTACAGAGCAGGAGACACATGATTTAAAATAACACTTTGTTAAAAGTTTATATGAAAATAGACTTCATGGGACATATAAATGAATCCAAATGGGATATAAAACAGCATCTTTACGCAAAAACATAATTAATTTAAAAACTACACAGTCACAAACAAACTGAACAGGTAAATGTTAGTGATAAACTCTGAGCTGATTCAGTTTGGTTATAAACTCCTCCTCAGTCTCTAATGTTTGGAGGTACAGAGCTCCACTTCCTCACCGCTGCAGTCCAAAAAGCAGATTGTCCAAATGTTTTCTCTATGTCCTGTGTGACCCTTCACCCCCAGAGGACACTCTGTCCCACCAGCTCTGCCCCAGCAGGAATCAGAGTCATAAAGTTTGTAGAGTCAGTGCACAGGCCTGAGAGCACTGACGCTCCCCTGTGACTGTGCTGTGATACAATGAGATAAATGACCAAATATCATGGCACATATATAGAGCTCTACAGCTGATGTAGATCACTGATGATGGATGTTCTTAGATCATCAAACATATGTAATAACTCTTTTACTGCTGTTGAAGGACAGGGTGTGTCAGGGGTGCAATGACTCTGCCATGACCACAGTCGTCAGATTAAGAGAATCACCTGCCCTCACAAGTAAACACGTGCAGACTGTTTCAGCCTTCAGGTAAACAGGAGCTGCTGAGCCAATCAGACACTCTACTCACAGCAGCTGTCAGTTTGGTAGCAGCTTGTTCCTCAGACTTTAGAGAAGAGAAAATGACTGGATCGTCATCTGCATATTAACATCAGGGCAAACTTAAGTGAGATAATTTATACAAATGATAAATAAAATGGTCCAAGGATGGACCCCTGAGGCACCCCTACATCCCACCTGGTCAGAGAGGAGCACTTTTCACCCACTGGTGTTCACTGCTCCCTCTCCTCTGCGGTGGATTAACTCAGGCCGGTGTGCATTCAGACAGATTAAATGTAGACAGGTTTGACAATTGGGCGTTATAAATGACCGTGTCAAACCCTTTCTTAAAAACCAAGAACAGCACCAACACCTTCATCCAGGTAACTTCAACCTGTTCACTACAGAAGTAGTCTGCTGTCTCTGCTGACTGATTCTTTCAAAGAAGACGTGTCCACAGCAAAAGACTAGGGAATGTTCAAAAACACCTGTTTGGACCATCCCACAGGTGAACAGGTTAAATAGAAACAGGTGAGCATCATGATTGGGTATAGATGGAGCATCCCAGAAAGGCTCAGACATTCATGAGTGAGGAGGGAACGAGTTTCACCGCAGCGACTGAGTGAGCAAATAGTCCAACAGTTTAAGAACAAAGCTTTTCAAAGTACAGTTCAGTGAATGTATGGATTTATATCATCCACAGACCGAATGTCATCAAAAGATTCAGAGAATCCAGAGAAATCTCTGCACAGAAGCAGCAGGGCAGAAAATTAACATTGAATGCCCATGACCTTGGATCCCTCAGACAGAACTGCATTAAAAACCAAAACTTAGACCTCTTTGGTACCAGGATCAGGACCACTAACCCCCATCAGAAGCACCTGTGATGATCTAAGTCACCTGTAGAGTGAAGGGCCGTCAGAGGAATAAGCGCTCAGGTTCATCCACCCTGATCCTTCTGTGTTCAACTCTATAGGAGGGAGACCTGCTGTACTTCCCCAGAGGAACCATCCACCAGGCCCAAACCCCGTCAGGAGTCCACCACTCCACCCACCTGACCCTCAGCACCTACCAGAGAATGTACCTGAGATCTCACACACCTTCACCTGTTAACCCTCACAGAGACGGTCAATCTGCTTTAGCTGAGAGTCAGACTGAGAGGGTTTGAGTTAAAAAAAGTCCAGTGAAGTTGGGATGTTAAGCAAAGTGGATATAAGATAGAATACAAAGATTTGTGTATCATGTTAGACTTATATTCACCTGAGGAGAGTACAGAGACGAGATATTTGATATTCAAATTGATAAACTTTATTATTCTTTTGCAAATATTCACTCATTTTGAATTTGATGCCTAAAACACGTCCCAAAAAAGCTGGGACAGGGGCAACAAAAGACGAAATCCTCCAAAAGCACCTGTTTGAATCACTCCACAGGTGAACAGGTTAGGTGGAAACAGGTGAGCTCAGTCAACCAACCTACCAACCGATCAATCAATCAATCAATTAATTAATCAATCAATCAGTCAACTAACCTATCAATCAATCAATCAGTAAGTCAATCAACTAATCAACCAATCAATCAATCAATCAATCAATCAGTCAGTCTTTATTTGTATAGCTCCAGGTCATAGCAAGTGTTATCTGAGTACACTTTACAGCAGAGCAGGCTGCAGCCGTACTCTTCACACTGAGATCTGTTTTGTTCTCAGACCATCAGACTGTTCTGATGGACCAGTCCTGAGTGATCGACGGTTTATGTCACAGTCGATTAAAGAGCTGCATAGAGCTCCTAATTAACCAGTGACTCAATAAAATCACTCAGAGCTTTTAAGGCCCGTGGTCGGGCTGTGATTTTTCTAAAGACAGATTAATGATCAGTTAAATATTGTTTTTTATAAGAGACTCTGGAGTCTTAGCTAATGCAGCTGAAATTGTACCAGTTTTTGCTCTGTGATTGGTCGGTCTTCACTCACTAAGAGATCCCTCTGTTCTTTCAGGTCATGGGGCGACCTGCTGCTGGACGCTTTTCCCAGCATGCTTTGTGACTGCAGCAGAACTGATGTCAGCCTGAGAGAGGGCATCCCCCCACGACTCCTGCTGGTAAACATGGACATGGTTATTGACATGGCCGATATGCGCAGTGAATTGTGCCTTAAAGACTATAGTCATGTTGGCTTTTATTTGACAAATACATATATTTTTGACTTTTGGCTAAATATACACTGTTTTTCAAAATCCTAGCCTGACCATATTGTTATCAAACCTCTTTAATTTTTCTCTGCATCACTTTATAACAATAATCCTTCACAGAGATGATGTAAACATATTTTATTATTCACTTTTAGAGTTTCACAGCCTCTCCAGCATCATTTCTAAGAGAGATATTCACAATAAAAAATTGTTTCTGTTTTAGGCGAGGATGAGATTTTCGAATTATTCTGACTTCTATCTTCATTTACTCTGTCCCAGTAACACATATACTGATAATTACACATCTGGACAAATCTCTCAAGTGTTACTTTTATTATGACACCAAAATTATTCAAATAGACCTTGTGGTTGCCAAGATACACTCTTTTTCTTTATGGGTATGGGTTTCGAGCAGGAGGCTTAAAAAAAGGGGCTCGGGCTGAACAGGTTAAAGTCTGTGAATATAAACAGAGTTCATTTTCACATCCTCTGTGCTGCCAGCTCAGAGCTCAGACCATCCTGATGTCTAATGTGTGTGTGGGTGTGTGTGTTTGTGTGCGCACGCACGCGTGTGCATGTGTGCGTGCAGGGCAGTGGTGGCGGTGAGGACACACACCTGCGGCTGGCAGCTCACCTGCGCTCCCTGGCTGAGGTGATGGCGGCAGGTGAGGTGGAGCTGAGGTGCAGCCGGCTGAAGAGAGACTTCATCATGAACAGACTGCCCCCGTTCAGCCAGCAGGTGGCTCCAGGTCAGACCGCTCACCCATTCTGAAGGTCTGTAGAGCATCAGAGGGTGGTCTGCTAACTCTGAATCTGTCACAGAGGGGGACGTCCCGGGCCTGGAGGACGTGGTGGGCCTGAGGTTCAAGGAGCACATGGTGGTCACAGTGGAGCCCCCCCAGCAGAGGACAGTGAGTAAAGCTCTGTTTGAGTCTGATGAGCTTCTCCTCCACCATCATGGGTGCTGCAGAGAGGAACCTGCCTGAATGAAAGAATAGAGCTTCTGCCCGGTGGGGCAGCAGCAGGGTCTGTGTATGTCCACAGGACGGATGGGGGGGTGCTGAATATGAGAGTGAGTGTGTAGGTGTGACCTTCTGGGTCATGGACCTTTGTTTAGTCAGGCTGAAGGTCATTCACCTGTACCTGGTTCCTGTTTGAGGTTCAGGCCCTCCTCAGCTCTCTCTTAGATCTCCACAGTAATCCTCATGGACTGTTTCTGGATGACCTCTGACACTGTCTGTCTGTCTGTGAGTTTGAACTGCTCTCAGCGTCTGTCTGTCTGTCTCAGGAGGACACCTCAGAGCCGGTGGTGTTGGTCTTACACTCACTGAAGAACCAGAGGGAGAGCCACATGATGGGAGAGGGCGATGAAGAGGAGGACCAGCAGCTGTCCAGGGTGAGGCCTTGCCCACCTTCTCCTCACCCTCAGCAGTCTGTGTAGACGTAGACTTTTAAATGTTGACCAAATCACACCAATACTTGGACTGAAGCACCCAGAGGAAGAAGTCTGAAGGTGCGTTCACACCGAACGCGTCTTTGGCGACCAAGATCGTATCGCAAACCCAAGTCCTGTCGCCTGTTCATGGCTCATTTTGTCGTCGTCGCCGTTGCTCAGTGACGTCACGCCCACTCGAGTTTCACCCCACGATCATATCATATATCATATAATAGGACGTATCAGCTGACATTATTCTAACTGTATCCTTTTCACTCACCTACCAACCACAACACACTGCAGCTGATGGCCCTGCAGCAGCATCTTCTGTGAGTTCAATGTGGTCCGTCTAGGCTGAACTAATGTACCCACCAACTAATGTTTCCCCACGGACATAGATTGTCACTCTGTGGACCGGAATAAAAACAGTCTGTCACAGGTGTGGTCACGCACCCACACAACTGTGATTGGCTCTCACGGCGCGACATCGCCTGAAAAGTTCAAATATTTCAACTTTGGACACCGGGCACGGCGACCTGCTCCGCGTCCAAAGAGACCCCAGAGTTCCCATCTGCAGCAACAGGGGCGCCGCCCCCATGTCTCCAAAGATGTGACCAAGTCGCCAAGAACGCGTCCGTCGCATCACGTGAGATCTGGTCGCGCGTGGTCATGGCTGATCGTGGCTGTACATTGACTCTGCATGGAGAGTGGCCGCCGAGGTCGCTAGAGTCGCTTTCGGTGTGAACGCACCTTAAGACTGATCTATGCCAGGACCAGACCTCCTGGGTTTGTCTTCAGGTATGATGGTCTACATGTCAGATTAGGAGACCACAGTGGTAATATGGTGCTAGGACTGTCCTGATGACCACGACAGACTGACCACGACTGACTGACCACAACAGACTACAGAACTGAAGTCTCTTTCTAACAATCGATGAAGTCTGAGGCAGCTCCTGTAAGACCTGTGGACAGAGACTGTCCCGTGTCTCTGAGGACAACAGCTCCAGTCTGTGTACACCTGTGATCACATGCAGAGCTCCCTGGGCTCTCATTGGTCAATGTCTCTAAAAGGAGGAGCAGATCAAAGGAGGCAGGACAAAAACCAGACGTGGACTTTCTGTCCTAGAGCCCTGAGGCGTCCCGGACTAGTCTGTTGGTTTCAGTCACTATGACACAAGACGAAACAACCAATCAAGACTAATGAGTCCATAAACCGTGAACTTTGACCTTGACAGTTCTTTGACATGGTCACACAGCCGGAGGTGGGATCAAGTTCCTGACCCTTAATGCCGAGGTCAGACCGGAAGGGTTTCAGGACCCGTTGGTGTGTCAAAGTGACAGACGACAGTCTGGGACGCCCCATGACTCCACCACAGAAAGTCTAACAGGTCTGATGTTTGTCCTGCCATAGAGACATTGACCAATGAGAGTACAGGAGCCCTGCATGTGATCACAGGTGTACACAGACTGGAGCTGTTGGCCTGAGGGTGGCCTGTGGGACTGAGGAGAAGTTTAATCACTAAAAACAACAGCTCAGCCTGTATGAGCACCACAGAGGAGCCTCAAAAGAACCTCAGCACCTCACAGAGGGACTGCATCAACCATCAAGCTAACATCTGTCCCATCAGTGAGATGGACAGGACTCCTGTGTGCTGTCCTCAGGTCATCACGTTGGTCCTTGTGTTTTAATCCTGCAGTCTTTAATGCTTGTGGAGCAGGTCCCAGCCAGACCGTAGTGATCTCTGACTCTGAGGTGGAGACTGTCATAGCTGACAGATAAGGTCTCACAGCCTGACCTCAGCATGTTTTAGACCCCATCCTCTGAGGCCTGTTCAGACCTTCTCCTGCTCTAATCCTTGGTCCACCCCAGCCTACCCATGGTCTCCAGCCCTCAGATCAGAAGAATGAAACCCGGTCATGTTTATGTCTCTGCAGGGTCTCCAGTTCCCCTTGTCCCACCTTAGGGCTCTTCAGCAGCTCCAGCAGGAGGAGAAGGTCCCCGTGGTCCAGCTCCAGCTGCCCTCACAGGAGGAGAAGCTCAGCCTGGTCCTCGCCCTGTGGTCAGAGAGCCTGCTGGTGGCACTCTAACACCTCATGAAGCATCATCTTCTCTGATCTGTGCTCCACTATAATAAACCTGAAGCTCTGACTCTGATGCTCCATTAAAGTCCTACCATGTCATGAGTTATTCTGTGCACAGATTATCTGGTGTCTGCACAGCTCAGGAATCCTCCTCCATCATGGTTAATGCAGTCAGACAGGTCAGCTGTTTGTCATCAGAGGAGGCTGACCTGTGAACACCCCCTCAAACCTAACTTCAGATCAACCTACTGAAAGACAGAGAGGTTGAGCCAGCCAATAGGAGGGCTGAAAGGCTCGTAGTCCTGTCAATCATGTCCCTACCTGTACATCTCTCAGAAGACAGGTCAAGGTTTTGGAGCTTCCTGTAAATCTGATCAGTCTTTTCCCTTTGAGATAGTTTGTGTATCTTCAGCAGCCTGGCATGGACTCTGAGGGAGCTGCAGCTTTTACACTTTCACCTTCAAGAGAGCTGCATATGACAATGATAATATTTCTAGTTTATTTATTTTCTTTTTGCTATGAAAGTTTTTTATTTTCCTTTTCCAACCAACAACATAAAGACAGTATATTCACTTTGGCTTTACAGAATATACAAAACAACAAAATAAATAAATTAAACAAATTAAATATATATATATATATATATATATATATATATATATATATATATGAGAGAGAGAGAGATATGTATATATGTATAGATATATAGATATAGATATGTGTGTGTGTGTATATACATATATATATACATATATATACACACACATATATATATGTATATATATATATATATATACATATAAATATATATACATAAATCCAAAAAATAAATAATAATAAGATACACAACATGATGCATTTGTACCTTTAGATCATCAAAGTTTACCTATATTAAACAGCTGCAGCAGGTTAATTCCGACTATGTACTTATGCCGTTTGCACCAGAAGACACTCCCACACTTCCAGGACTTCTTAAAGTTCTCACTTTCATTTCTGATTCTAGCTAACTTTTGTTCATATGATATTATTTCTAACATGAGCTCCATGTTTTCCATAACCTGAGGATCACTCTAGCAGCTGAGACAACCCCCACCTTTATCACTATGAAACCCTTTTTACATATACTGGGACTCTGTTTGATCTCCAAGCAGGATTATTCTAGGAGATACAGGTATTGCTGTACCCAAAGACTGTCTAATGGATTCTATTACTTTTTTCCAGAAAGGAAAAACAAGTCTGCATTTCCTAATTGCATGTAAAAATGTTCCTTTTCTGATCTGACATTTCCATCACAGATTATTTCCCATCAGACCCATTCTATGGAGCTTAGAAGGAGTAAAGTCAAATCTGGGTATTAACTCATCTTGAATAAACTCCCCCTTGCCTCTTTTATGTAACTTCTTCGTTTTCGGTGTTTTTTTTCACACACTCTAATATACTTACTTTAATCTTTAAACGCCTGACAGAAGAAATTCAGGTTACAAAATGAAAAGAAATTGGTTTGTAAAAGTCATAAATAACATGATGGATCAAGAATAATTTAATGACATCTTTTTATGTTAAAATGTCAGCAGATGAGGTTTAATAAAAGACTAAACACTTCATATGAACAAAAACTATTGAGCATTGGTGAAACATTACTGAGGTGTAAGGAAACATAATGGAAAAAACAGTTGACTGATATCTATTAGAAATTTATTTATTTTGTAATTCAAATTTTTATTGAATTTGAAAGTGTTCATACATGATGGGCTGATACACCAGGTGAGACATTCTTTAAACCTCAACAAAAAAACAAAATATAAAATAAAGAGAATCGTTGTATTGGAGGGCAGCATGTGTTAGCTGTTAACTATTATAAAAAGAAAATATTTTATTATTTTAATTATTATTGTTATAGTCATTGTTTTTGGGCATTGTATAGTTGTTATTATTTCAGTTATTGTCATTACCATTACCTCTGTTAGTTTAACAGGATAACTCCAAAAGTTATAAACACTATTTAATGATTCAGGGAGTGTTGGTCTCACCATGATAAAGAAGTGATTAGATGCGTGTAGTGACAGAATAATTCATTATAATAATGTTACAATATTCATATTAAATTTTCCTTTATTTATGTTTTTTGGTGTTGATCTGAATCATGGTGTGGATCCAGGAGTTTTTTAAAGATTTGTTTTTATTGTGAGAGAGGACAGGTTAAACACAGATACCTTTGCAGGGGTTTGTGCTCTTGGAGCAGTTCTAGTTATGATGAACATTGTTTATATTTTAGTCTTTGTTATTAATACTATTGCTGTTTTTTATGGTTCTTTTTTTTTTAATCATTGCCTTTGTTGTACTTTATGTTTTTGGTGTTGTTTGTATAATTTCTTCTGACCCAAATATTTACATGAGTACATCTTTAAATGGATGTTGAATTGTTCTGGTCATTTTAATTTGGATTCATTTGGGTTAACTTTATATATTGACATTAAATTTAATAAGAACAGCTGCAGTGTAAAAAGACTCTGAGACTGATGCAGAGCAGGGTGGACGTTTCTGTCTCTGTTCATGCACTCTGGCCTGTAGAAAAGTCTCAGAAAAGCAGATTAATGTTTTCATGATTAAATATGAAGTGCGTGAACTGATCATAGCAGCTCTCACTGCAGCCACCAGGGGGCGAGCTGAGCCTCTCTGTCACATGACACGGAGGAGAAGAAGAACAGAGGGAAGCGGAACCTTTACTCAAGTAAACACCCGGAAAGATTTCACAGGCGGACACTACAGCTTCCATGACAGGCGACAGTTAACTCCATCATCGAGGTAAAGATGATTTAAGATGAACATTTACCTTTAAGGGGCAGGACGGGGACGGGGGGTTGGGGGGTCAGGGCCCGGGCCGGACGGGGGAGGGGGGGGGGAGCGTGGTGGACAGACGGACAGACAGACAGGCAGCAGTCAGTGGTGAGACAGTCTGACGGTCTCTGAGCAGCTCAATAACAACAATAATAACAACGATAATAATAACAATAACAATGATAACAAAAATCATAATAACAATGATAATAATAATAACGTGTATGTTTGTGTTACTGTCCGTCCTTCAGTCTGAACAGAGGCTGATGTTCAGACACAGGTGATCTTCAGGTCTACAGGTGTTTATGATCTATCTCATATATCTGTGCTGTCTTATATTCTGTTGGTGTCTGATCTTGAGTATAAATATTTAAATATTTATTAAAACAAGAGACATAGGCAGAGACACTGATTAATGATTAATGATGATTAATGATAACTTTATACAGAGCTTTAAATCCTTTGGACCTAAAATCAATAAATTCAGCACAAAGACGAGATATTTAAGGATCAGACTGATAGTTTACTGATACTTTACTGTTTTTGTCTCTAATTCTCTCACTAATTCAGAGAAATCTCTCCATGTAAGCAGCAATAGAAGATATCACCACGTGGACTCAGGAACACTTCAGAAAACCATTGTCAGATAACACAGTTCATCACTACATCTACAAGGTCAAGGTCAAACTCTACCATGCAAGGGCAAAGCCAAATATCAAAGTGTGCGGCTTTTTTGACAGCGCATACTCTGTTGCAACGACACTGTCTGTCATGTCAGTGTCTTACTCTTTGTCCTGTTTTTTGCCCTAGTCTGTAAGTTTCTGTCTGTCGAGTCTTGTTAAGTTAGTCTGGTATAATTGGTCAACCACAGAATACTGAAATTGTTCTGGATTGTCCCATGACACTGTGGGTTATAGACAATGGCACAGCAGTGACGCCACTGCACCCAGAGTCTAGCAGAGATGGACCACTCACCTACAGCTGAGCGGATCTTCTACGGCTCCGTTCTTCTGCTCCCTGCAAGGAAAAACCAGCTGCCCTCCCTCCAAGATCTGACCAAGGAAAAGAGGCAACCACTACCGACCAGTCGCACTCACACCCATTGTGAGTAAATTTTTTGAAAAACTGATCCTGCACTCCATCCTTCCAGCCGTCAGTCCACAGCTGGACAAATATGAGTTTGCCTATAAGGCCAGACGAGGAATGGAGGATGCTGTGGAATGTCTCCTCCACTCCCTCCTTCAACATCTGGAGACTCCTGGAAACTCTGCTGCAGTCCTTTTCATCAACCTGACTTCAGCATTCAGCACAATTCAGCATCATCAGATGATCAAAAATCAGACCACAGGCTGTGAGGATAGAGTTTGCTGAATCTGTCACTACCATCACCAACAGCGGAGCCCCCCAGGGCTCTGTCCTCAGTCCCTTCCTCTACACACTTTACACAAATGACTGCATTAGCCCCTCATCCTTCACCTCATACTACAAATATTCTGATGGTACTGTAATCCTGGCCCTCCTCAATGACAGCAGCCCCATCACTGCATATCATAACACAGTTCTGCATTCACACAATGATGGACAATGACCTCCATATCAACGTAGGGAAAACAAAGGAACTGGTCCTCAACACACCCACCTCCAGTCTCAATCCAATCTCCATCAATGGTAATGCAGTAGAACAGGTCAACAAGTTCAAATATCTCGGACTCACCCTGGACAATAACCTATCCTTTGACCACCACATAATCGACATCCATAAACATTCACAGCAGAGGCTACATGCTACCGTTCCCTCTGTGCACTCTCCATTGCCACCATCCTCTGTTACTACAGTACAAGAGCATAATCCAACCTGTCCTGATGTATTGTTTACCTGCTTTCTACAACATGCTGTCTGTCTCCAAAGCAAGCTCAGAAGTCACTGAAGTCGAACACCAAGAAAGAATTCCCCTCTAAAGCTTCAACAGTCAGAGTCCTCAGTTCAGTTACTGAGTGTTATTAAAGGAAAGATGATGGAACCCAGAGGTAAACATGAACCTGTCCCAGCTTTTATGGGATGTGCTTCAGACATCAAAGTTAAACTGAGCGACTACTTACAAAACAGTGAAGCTTATCAGTTTGAACATTAAATATCTTCTCTCTGACGTGTATTCAGTAGAATGAAAGTCCAAAAGGATTTAAATAACTGTATTTTGGTTTTTTTGTTTTACGTGCGTCCTGACTTCATTGGAATCAGGGTTTACAGAAATAACTGATGTTTGTTGTTTGCACTGAAATGTGATCCAGATCACAGAGACTGTAGACTGAAACCCTCCCAGTCTCTGGCTGACTGGCTCTGTCCTCTCCTCACAGTTGATGTTGGTGTCTCTGTCAGCCATGATGTCCCATGGATTTAAGAGCAGCAGGCAGGACTTCACCTTCGGCCCCTGGAAGGTCACTGCCGCCAGAAACCACATCATGAAGTCCAAGGACATAGAGAGGTGAGAGGCCAGAATATAGACGTGCTGTAGACTGAATACAAAATATAGACCTACTGTAGACCGAATATAGAAAACAGACCTGCAGTAGACAAAATATAGACATGCTGTAGACAGAACACAGACCTGCTGTAGACAAAATATAGACATGCTGTAGACAGAAAATAGACCTGCTGTAGACCGATCACAGATGGTCTTTATTTATGGGCGTTGGTCTTCTGGATGCTGCAGGTTAGCAGAGGAGATGAACATGCCCTCCCTCCCTGAGATGCTGTTTGGAGACAACGTCCTTAGAATCCAGCACACAGATGGCTTCGGCATCGAGTTCAACGCCATCGACGCTCTGAAGAGGGTCAACAACATGGAGGACGCTGTGAAGGTGGCGTGTGCTCAGGAGTGGCAGGAGAGCAGGTAAGGGCTGTGTCTCTGCAGGAGAACGTTTTACCGTTTAGCTTTGGTCACCTCAGACTGAAAATTCAACAGGCCAGGACAAAGTTTTTTCCTCCAGAGGATCAGGTTTTTGTCTCACAGAGACCTCTGAAACTCTGCATGTCCTCTGACACCATGTGCTGGAGTCCACTAAGAAGCAGGAAGTGAGCAGACTCCGGTTTGTTCATGTCTGTCCAGCCTTGGCTGTGGTGGTGGGAATTTCAGCTGTTTTCACTGATCTGGACCATTCGGCTCAGCTCAGTGAGAAGAGCCAGTCTTTTGAATGGCTCTTTGTTTGCAACAGTTCTGACCCCCTTCGGTCTACCAATGAACTTTAAAACTGAAGGACAAGGGAAATTGTCTCCCCGTGTTCACTTATAATAGGAAGAGTCATGGGGAAGTCCTGGGATGTACCTGTTATATGTTTGTGTTCAGAGAGCTTTTATAAACCTCTGTATCATGTGACTGATGACAGTGGAGGGAGAGACGAGGACTGAAGTCCAGTCTTTGGATCAGAGCGATGATGGACAGAAAAAGGTTGTCCAAGTGTCAGCTGGCTCAAAGTGGACTCTGTCCATCTGTCAATCAACAGCCCTCCAAACCATCATCTCTCTGTCCTGCTGCAGGATGAAGTAAAGAGTAAAGAGTGAATACTAAAGTTTAACAAGCAGGGGCGGACTCAGACTTTCTGTTGGGGGGGCCTAGGCCCTTACCCAAAAAAAACAAATTTCAGAAAATGTTTCCTGATGTCCTCCCTGAGTTCCGAAGCTTGTGTTGGTTGCTGTGGTCTTTGAGTCTGCATGTGAGAGGATGTTAATCTGTTGTTGAGTTTAGAGAGGGAGAAGGAGCAGACTGTCACAGCTCTAACGGTCCACCATCAGCCCCATGCTCCTGCAGCCAGGTCTCCTCTGAGCGGTCTGCTTCAGAACAATCCAGTTCAGTTCGGAGCAGTAAACCCTGATCCTGTTTGTGTTTCCACCGTCAGCTGAACAGTCACTTGAGGACGGAGATGTGGGCTGGGAGGAGAGGGTCATGCCGGCCATGTAAATGTGTGACATGACAGCGGCGCCATGACTCTGTGGAGGACCTCCAGCTCTCCTGGTCTCTAAGGACCTTCTCACAGCAGCAGAGACCAGATCACATTAAATCTACAGATCATCTGAACATGGCTCTGCACGTACTTTAGCTGCTGTCACATGAGAATTGACCTTTTCTGTGACCAGTCAACAGACTGCAGTGTTTTATGTCTGTGGGAGGAAGACGCGTGACCCCCCCGGTCCCTGTCCCTGTCCTTAGAGGACAGAAGTGTCTCATCCAGAGTGGTTAACGTGTGGTTAACATATGCTTAACATGTGGTTGGCGTGTGGTCAACGTGTGGTTAAGATGTGTTTAACGTGCGGTTAGCGTGTGGCTAGTGTGGTTAACATGTGGTAGAGATGTAACAGTATGAAAATTTCATATCACAGTTATTGTGACCAAAATTATCACGATATTGTTGCCGTGTGCTCAAAATATTCAAAAAGTAGGGCCCTATAAATCCGCAATCACGGAATCTCGGACAGAATCACGGAATTAAACATTAAACGCGGAATTCAATATAAACACGGAATATCACGGAAATGGCCGACATTTTACATAAAAGTGTTTTTTTCTGACCTAAAAGGAACGTATCTCTCAGGAAAATGCCCCAAGGGTATCAGTGATGCTGCAGACAATACAAGCTTCACCTCTTCTCCCCTCATTGACAATGTCAACATGTCACAGCGGCCGTCTGAGACACCGGCTGACCCTGCGTTCACACCAAAAGCGATCTGAGCGTCCTCAGCGTCCAGCTGCCATTCATTTTCAATGATCCCTGGCATTGAGGGGCAACGAGAAGCGCGACACGAGCGACATCGAGCGGCGCGTAAGTCGTCAAAGAAACTCCCGGCTAACTCCAGAGTACAGGGCAGATCACTTTGCCAATGATTATTATGTGTCAGGAGATCAAATGTTCTGCAAATTTTGTCAACATACTGTTGACTGGACACATAAAGATATGTGTAAGGACCACCTGAAAGGAGAGTGATTATATTTCATTTCTTTATACATGTCTCTGGGTTACATTTGTGTAAAATACTAAAAAAACGAATACTCAAAAAATTTAAACAGAAAAAACGGAATATGTGAAAAATTAAAACGGAATTTCTGAAAAAATAACACGGATTTTATAGGGCCCTACAAAAAGTACTTTTACGCACACTTGAAATCATTTAATCCCTTTAATGTTATAATCATAACCGGCCGCCTGGTCTTTTTGTCTTTTTGTCAATAAATGTGTCTGGAAATGTCCTTTGAGTAAATTTTTTCAGTAAACAATTATGTATAAGTATTTGTCATTATTATGTTATAAATGCTTGAACAGTGTGTAATTACAAGAAAAGAAAAAAATGGGTTTGAACTAAACAGGATTCTCATCATAAGCAATTGTAAATGAACATGTTCAAAGTTTTGAGATGACCAAAAATAAACTTCACCTATTTTACATAAACTCACACATTTTAGTTTGCCTACAGCATTAGTGTCCATGTTACAGCTTGTCATATTAGACCGTGTCCAGGTGTTTTTTTCACTGACGATAGTCCCTGAGGCAACTCCTGTCCAGTTAGCCTCCTTCCATGACTCTCCTCTGGTCTCCCCTCTCCCTGGCAGATCTCCCCCACATTTCCTCCTCCAATATTTCCAAATTACAATCAATGAAATCCATAAAACATGAACTATGATGGAAAAATATGATCTATCACGACATACGGCAAAACACTGCGAATGGCAAAAGAACGGCAAGAACACTCCAGAATGATCCTAATGCTATTTACAACATTTATACATTTTTTACACAGAAAACATTGATAAACCAAGTATAATTCTCTCAGGTATGGCTCACTGAATCTTCTCACTCTCACTCTCTCTGGCTCAGTCAGCTCACTTACTCGAGGAGTTACAGCAGTTTTAATCACGCACGTCTTTTTCTGTCACCGGCAACAGCTTCGTGTTTTAGACAGGGTGACCGTCTTCAATCAGTTTCCTCTCGGCATCCTTGTAAAATCCAAAATTAGACCAGACCTCAGACTTTGTCTGTTTCGAGGGGGAAAATCTTCAGTACAGTGTCTGAACCAACCGCCATACTTTCGCTTTCAGAGGCCAAATATTGCCCCCATCTGTGAGGGACCACGACTGATTTACCGAGGAGCAGACACATAGTTCAGGCTTTTCCAGGCAATGAGCAGCATCACCATGAGTTTGACACAGTGTGATAATCAAACTCGGTTTACCGGTAATTAAAACAGGAAACAGTAATTATAACCATTGGTAACTTTACCGCGGTGTGTTTAACGTGTGGTTAGTGTGTGGTTAACATGCAGTAAGCGTGTGTCCTACTGTGTCTACAGGGCGGACTCGGAGCACTCCAAAGAGGTGGTGCGTCCGTATGACTGGACCTACACCACAGACTACAGAGGCACCCTAATCGGAGACAGTCTACAGATGGAGGTGGGTCTACACCACGGGGACATCAGACCCTGGACTCCATCAAGCTTTAATGTTTCTTCTGTGTTTGTGTCCACGCTGTCTTCCTCAGGCTTTAATGTTTCTTCTGTGTTTGTGTCCACGTCGTCTTCATCAGGCTTAAATGTTTCTTCTGTGTTTGTGTCCATGCCGTCTTCAGCAGGCTTAAATGTTTGTGTCCACGCTGTCTGCTGCAGGTCACCAAGACGTCGGAGCGGATCGACCTGGAGAAGCTGAAGGCTCGGGAACAGATCATGTTCTTCGATGAGGTCCTGCTGTTTGAGGACGAGCTGCATGACCACGGGGTGTCCATGATCAGCGTCAAGATTGTGAGTTCAACAGATGTTGAGAGACCATCTCAGGTACCGGTCTTTATGAAGACGAGAGGCTGACTGACTGTCTGTGTTCACAGAGGGTGATGCCCACCAGTTTCTTCCTGCTGCTGCGTTTCTTCCTGCGCGTGGACGGAGTCCTGATCAGAATAAATGACACCCGGCTGTATCACGAGGTCAGCACACACACAGAGGTCATAATGAGGGTGGTGCTATGGGGTTCAGGACCAGACCAATCCAGAGACCACAGTGAGACCAGAGAGACCTCACAGATACTGGAGTCTGTTAACAGCTGCTCTGCTGCTTCAAACCCACAAACAGGACCCATAGGACATCCCGTCACAGGTTTAGGACATCCCGTCACAGGTTTAGGACATCCCATCAAAGGTTTAAGATGTTCTGTCACAGGTTTAGGACATCCCGTCACAGGTTTAGGATGTCCTGTCACAGGCTTAAGACGTCCTGTCACAGGTTTAGGATGTATCAACGATGTAACGACAGCAGATTCCTATACAGATTCTGAGAGCCGTCTTTCTCTCATGAAGTGTCTCTACTCCTGGTAAGACTGACAACAAAGCAGGCAGCATCCATGCTAATCATTGTTGACAGATGCGCAGGGGCTTCTCGCTGAATCCTGCTCTTAGCTCCGCCCCTTTCTCCTCTAAGATCTCTGATTGGTCGCTCCCTCTGTAGACTGAACTTGAAGCTTGCAGGATGGATCTGCCTGATGAGAGACATCAAATCAGGAGGATCCAGCTGCACTGCAGGGAGACAGATAATCAGCGTATTAGGCAAATATCTGCAGATGCCAATATTGGTCCAATAATATGCATCCCTGCTCCCCATCCTACTTGAGACAGGTGCTCTGACAGGTGCTCAGTTTCTGGTCTCCTGTGAGTTTGATGATCAGGTCAACCATAATTACTGACACCTGTGCACCATGACAGCACACTTCTTCTCTGACTCTACAGCACTGATTGGCTGCTTAAACACTTATGTACCTGAGGTTATAAGGTGTTGAAGGTGTTGGCTGCTTTAACTGACTAAGAGGTAACAGGGTAAGCAGGCCTGATTTCAGCTGCAGCACCCCCTGCTGCTCCAAAGTTGTCCTTCTCAGTGAGTCTCTGGTCTGATCTGGTCTTTGGACTGATGTGCTGTCATGTTGTCTGGAGGATCATTGCTGCCATGAAGGTGTTCCTGATGTTCGTGATGTTTGTGAGGTTTGTGATGTTCGTGATGTTTGCGATGTTTGTTAGGTTTGTGATGTTTGCGATGTTGGTGATGTCTGTGAAGTTCATGATGTTTGTGATGTTTGTGATTTTTTGTGATGTTTGTGATGACACACGGTGACTGAGTGTTTGCGCTTCCAGGCTGGAAAGAGCTACATGCTGCGAGAGTTCAGCACCCGAGAGAGCAAGATCAGCGAGCTGAAGGTAAAGTTCACTGCACATCTCACTGATCAGACCTGCTACGACCACAGAGTATGTGCGCGGTTATTTCACTCACAGATCTGCTTTAATCATTCTGAGCCTGACCAGAGTGTGGATGAGAAGATCCAGTCCACGTCAGCTCTGAGCTCAGTGTGGACTCGCGCTGCAATAAATAAAAAAAGAGAAGAAGAGTCTTTATATCAGAGGGACAGGCTCAATGCTGATTTAGAAACATCTCCTGAAATGTATTTTCCCACACTTAAATAAAAAAAACTTTATTAAATAATGGAGAGCAGCGTGAGCTTTCAACTGATTGATTGGTTTATGTTTGATAGTCAAAGGGTTTTTTTTATTGATTTTTCTTTTTGAAGTAGAGGCTGCCTCCAGTAATTATGATCACTTTTCCCTGAACAATAAAATCTCTGCAGTGAATATTGTTGCCGATTTAAGCAGAAAAAATAAAACTTGTAGTTATTTGACAGAAAACCTAAAGAGAAAATAAAGTTTGAAGAGGGAACCGCTTCTGGACTCAGCAGTCCAAATCTTCAAAGTCTGATCCATTAAACCTGCTCTGATTATACTTTATGAACATTAAACCTCAGAGTCATTTAGATAAACCATTTAACATCATTTAGAGTCTAAACTTTGATATAATACTGCCACAGTCTGGTCTGCTCTTAGAGGGGTCAGGGGTGATCAGAAGTGAGGAGGTGGTTTCACACTAAGATGGAGAGAAGACAAAACCATCAGTCGGTTCTCTAATGTCCCTTATTTATGAAGCAACAGGACATCACGTCAGAGTGTTGATTTAGTCTGTCAACAGAGTATTTCTCTTGGGGGGGGTGGGGCTGTTAAAACACCGATATCTCTCAACAATTAGATAAATTAATAATAGTTAATAAACTCTGTTTCTGTGTCCCACAGTAAACCTTTCTCTTCAGACAAAAACAGATCTTCATGTGCAGACTTAAGGTCTCTTAAAAGTTGTTTTATAGCCAGTGTGGTTCAGTGTAAGGATCATTGTACCACACATGGACCCTCTGAAAGTCAGACTCAGGATCACGGTTTATTCAAGGGCTTTTATTTTGTAGGTGAGTTCAGCTCTTTGTGTGTTATTGAGGTCTTTGGTTTGCAGGAGAGAAAGGGATCCTGTTCCTGTCAGGACTTCCAGCTGAGTGGAGCTGAAACACCTGAAAGAGAAAAAGGCAGCAAGCCTCCAGAGAGGCTAACACTTTCATACTGAATATATTCAGCAGTGTGTCCATGTCAGAGCTTCAGACTGTTGGCTGAGCTGAAGGCCTCACAGGCGTCTGGTGCCCCAAAAGTCTCAAAGAAGGTTCACCTTTTATTTCTGGGAGCCGTACGCTTATCTTGGCCAAGTAGACTGAAAATCAGTCATAGAGCCACATTTCCTTTCTGTCAGCAGAAATCCCTTCATTCATAACAAGTGCTGGTCAGTAATTCAGTATCTCAGGTCACGTGGGACAGTACCGAGGTTCGCTTACCTAAACTAACATCACTATTTTTCATGAATGCTGGAGTATGTTCATAACCACAGATGTTTTTCTAGTTTTCACACATTGGGTTCTCATGATCCACCTCTATTCTCACTCTGTCTGTCCCTTCCTCCTGAAGTCCCAACATGGGCCCAGCCCGCTCTGATTGGTCGGCTGGTCTGCTCTGTGGTAATAAGCCGATTCAGCCCTGCTCTGCACCATGTTGTCAACAACTCTGCATTCATTCTAATGTCTCTGCTCAGCTCTGGGCTTGATACCCTGAGCCAGTGGATTTAAACTGCTGATGAAACAATGGTATGATGTCACACTGGTTGGTCTGTTCAGGGGGGCTGAGGGACATGATCCTTCAGGCAGGGGGGGAAATTAGATTCTGCAGACTTTTGTCTTGTTCATAGAAGTGCTCTATCACCTGAGGAGACATGTTAAACACCCCAAAGGGCAGAGTATGGGCTCTTTGAACTATGATGCTCCTCAGACCTCCTGGATAGGGATGGGAAACTAACATCAATACCAGTTCAGAATCAATAAAAACTCCCTTAAGAGATTTATATCATCAGACTTTTTGCCGATCAATTCCATCATCAGTTCATGATGCTTGGAAGAATGCAAAAACATTAAGTGTGTGCAAGAAAGTGAAGGCTGTCCAGTTAATGATATTACACAAAGGTTATACACCTCCTGCCATGAACTCTAAATCATTCCCACAATGTCCAAAGAGTAAGACAGAAATGGGTAATCTCACACTGCCCGTGGTCATGTAGAAAAAATTCATCAGTTCTGTCAGACCATAAACAGAAATGCACATTAATACAGATGGTGGACTCCTGTCATTACTTCTTGGTTTAAACAATATGATCACTGCTGACAAATATGAAAGCAAACTTTATGAGGTGTTAATTTTCTGTGCCAGAATGTGTAAACTTTTAAACTGGATTACAGATAAAGTTCCTCCCAAGGTACAATGGCAGAGAATCATACTTGAATATGTCCCACTGGACTACTTAACATGTAAACTACACTCCAGAGAAGATGTTTTGGTAGAATATGGGAGCCCTTCTTGGCATTTATTGATCTAAATATTCCCACTATCCTTGCGAGAGGCTTCGTGCTGTAGACTCAACAAGTTTGTAATACACTCCTTATTGCTGTAAGCCCTGAGCCCAACACCACGATGAATTTTAGTTTGAATTGTGATGAATATGTGAGCCAAATGTTTCTGTTGATGTTCTGTACAAAATGATAAAAATCTAATAAACATAGTATAAAAAAAGATGCTTAATGCACAGAGTTTAGTGGGAGGAAACTTTACAGAAGCTTTTTACTGTGCAGCACAGCGTCGATTATCAAGGGGTCATGTGTTTGACCTTGCTGTCACAAAAGACCTCTGCAGACCTGCTTTGCCCTCACAGAACATCAGCAGGAGTCCATCAGGGAGTCAATAAAGAGTCATCTATCAGCAGAATCGTTAGTGGCACTGGTATCAATAAAGTCTGATTCATTCCTGTCCCTACTGCTGGAGCTGGACCCTCATTAAGCCTTAGTTTATGAAGAGTGAAACCTTTGACCCCTGACCTCTGTGTCCAATCTCCTGAGCTGTTTTTCGTCCTTGTCATGGTAACGTCTGTCTCTCCTCAGAATGTTCCAGCACCTCTGTACACGGACCCGAATGAGATCGCCCAGCACCTGAGCCTGAAGCTGACAGAGTGCGAGCGTCTGGAGCTTCCTCTTCCTCTTCCTCACTCAGCTGCTGATGAAGAGCTGCAGTGAGGTGTGGACTGTTACCTGATGTTCTGCATGAAGAAGAACCATCCTCTGACCTGGTGGATGTCCACTCACACTCGTGTACAGTCTGGTTTTTAGATGTCCCATCACCTGCTCCAGGACATGGTCTTTGTCCACATGTCCCCCTCTGTGGACCCTTCAGGGGAGCATCCATGTGTCCTTTGAGTTTATTGACCGTCTGTCTGTAAAAAGTCTGTTAACATGAAGTCAGTCTGTAAATATGTTTCCTGTCTTTTCTACGCTGAGGCGGCTGCTCTGTGAAAACATCATGTTTGGCCAAATAAATTCAGAAGAGTCTGGTCCTCCAGGGCAGGACGTCCTGTGTGTTTGTCCCCTTCACTTCACCCTGGATCAAACCAGAAACTCTGACGTCACACCGTGAGCTGAGGGACGACCTCTGAACCACCTCTGAGGTCAAACCTATCATGAAAGCTGACCTCTGACCTCAGGCTCACTGCAGGTGCCTCACAGGTGGAGTAGTACGGGCCAACCTCCTGGTCAGACAGAGGGTTCACATATTCTCCCTGCACATGAGTGGGTTTTCTCCCACAGGCGAGATACTACCCCTCAGGTTACCTGGTGTCTCTGACTCAGGGTTGGAAACTTTCAGCTCATTGAATCCTGAAACACAATATTTAATAACAGCTCATTTATGACATATCTGCAAAAATCTGATATTGTGAAGCAGAAAGACACTGACGCGTCCACGCTGGAGTCCGATCATGTTTACAGAACAAACAAACGTCAGGTCGTCAGTGAGACGCATGTGTCTCAAACCTGATGTGGAGAAACTGTCCTGATTAAAAAACTTTTTTAAGTCTTCAAAAGAGTCTACATCACAGACAGTATGTTGTCTTCATTATTTGCTTTTCTCATTAATGTTTAATTTCAAATAAAACTGCCGTCCTGTAACTCAGTGCTCTTACATGGAGAGTCTGACTCCTGACACGCTACGTCCTGGTAGAATATTGGCTGAGTTGGATTTCTCTAAAACAATCAAACATGAGCTCACTCCAGTCTAAATAGTTTGAATTGCTGTTGTGTAATCACTTATGGGGATAAAAGATTCCTTAAAAAAACAGAATGTGTTTCCACATTTTATTTTCGGAGGTAAATAGCACTCTGAGGGCCAGATAGGAGCCTGAGGGGGCCTGATGTGGTCCCCGGGCCGCCTGTAGATGATCACTGATATAATGCCTGTGTAAAAATGCAAATTTGGTAACTTAAAATAATCCATATAAAAAGTTTTGTGCCTGAAAATATTCTGTACATCAATATTGGGCGTCAGATTAAACCAGAATGCCAAAGCTTGTGACCCTCTTTTAAAAAAAACTCTGAAAACTCCAGATTCTGTCATTTTAAACAGAAGAACAGTGTTTACGTCAATAATGTACATTTTCTAAACCAACAAGCAGGAATAAAGTTACACGATGATCATTCCAGCCCAGCTCAGGAGAATCACTGAATTTAACCCTCAGGCCCTCCTTCAGAAAAATCACTCTTTCCCTTTAAAAGCAGTTGGATTTCAGCATGATTATTTAGTAAATGTTTAGAGTCATGAATCCACGAGAGAAAGACTTTATAAGTGATTATTTATCAATGTTAGGAGTCATATGACTCTAAACATTATTTTTAAAGTCTTTCTCTCTGATGTAGTCACGGTCTGGTTTTGAGTCCCTGCAGATTAATCTCAGTCATCGCTGCCACTGCTGTCCTCTGTGTCTCTGTTCAGGTTTCTGTGCTAATAAAGTTTAACTTGGAAAAAAAAGACTTGTTTTTCTAGTGGGCCAATCAGCTCGCTCCACTCTTTCTTGCTGACCAATCAGCGCTCCCCCTGACTCACATGTGTCCAATCAGCAGCCGCGGTCGCTCCCCCCTGACCAATCAGAGCGGAGTGTGTTCGTGCTGACGGTTGAACATGGAGCCCACGGTGGAGCGGCTGGAGGCGATGGTGAGAACTCTTGCTGTTTTATCCCGGGTTAACTCTCTAACCCGGTCTGTGAGGGGTGGTTACCATAGCAACAGCCCACAGGTCATCGGTCATCGATCAGCTCCGTCCGCGCGCGCTCCGTGTCTGTATGAGCGGGCACGAGGTCCGTCTCTGAGTGAGGCCGTCACGAGCTCCTCACTGTGACACTTAGAGAGTCCAGCAGGATCAGGACCAGGACCAGAACCAGGACTCCTCTGAGGACCGGGAAAGAAAGTTTCTGCGGCCAGGTGTTAGTCTGAGCCCGGGACAGGCAGACAGGAAGTGATGGATGACCAACAACAGGTGATGCTGACGTCACTGAACATGGGCCCTACGCTCTCCGGCCACTTATTAGGTACACCTCTCTGGTCTCAGGTTGGACCTCCTGAGGTGTTGGTCCAGACCTGAGTTGGTCCAGATCTCCATGACAGCTCCACAGCTGCAGGGCCTCCCTGAGGAGGTCCTCCTGCTCCTCCACAGCCTCTGATCAGAAAGAGATAAACCAAGACAACGTAAAGGGGTGAAAACAAGCACACAGGAGCCTTTAGAGTTTATCTGATGACTGTAGGCAGAGGCAGGCTAGCACTTCCCATTGACTCCCACTGTTTGAGCTAAGCTAATTAGTGGTGGGAAAGCTCTGCCCGTCTCTTGTTACTGCAGAAGCATCAAAGACCAGAGTCTACAGCAGTCATGGACTCTGGAGTCAGGCAAGACAGGGAAACAAAGAAAAGGTTGGAGTGTCCCTTTCTTGTGACCTTTAGACCTTGTGACAGACGTGAGGTCGGCTGCTGGCGGCTGCTCTGACTTCATTGCACTACTGTATGAGACAGCGAGCAGTGCAATAGTATTGTCAAAGCATCTGAGGGCAGCACACGCTCACCAAGGACACAGGAGGACACCTAAGACACCTGGATCACCTGAGACACCTGACACACCTAAGACCCCTGGAACATCTGAGACACCTGACACACTTAAATGACCTGGAACACCTGACACACCTGACACACCTAAGACACCTGGATCACCTGAGACACCTGACACACCTGTCACACCTAAGTGGTGAGAGGTCAAAGTGCCCTCAGGTCAAAGTCCTTCACAGACCATCATCACAAGGGTTTCCTGGTTCTTACTCAGAGCCTGACCTTTGACCTGTCAAAGCTGTCCATGAAGCTTTAATTAGGTGTGGGGGGTGATGTGGAATGGTGTGTGCTTCACATCCACTCAGGAGGTCCTCGGGTGAGACTGGTTCTTCGGAAGGTCCTTGGGGTGAGACCAGTTCTTTAGGAGGTTCTTGGGGTGAGAAAAGTTCTTCGGGAGGTTCTCGAGGTGAAACTGGTTCTTCAGAAGGTTCTTGGAGTGGGAAAGGTTTTTCAAAAGTTCCCTGGGGTGAGACTGGTTCTTCAGCAGGTCCTCTGGATAAGACCAGTTCTTCAGGAGGTTCTCAAGGTGAGACCGGTTTTTCAGGAGGTTTTCAGGATAGGACTGGTTCTTCAGGAGGTCCTCGGGTAAGACTGGTTCTTCAGGAGGTTCTTGGGGTGAGAACGGTTCTTCAGGAGGTTCTCAGGGTGAGGCCAGTTCTTCAGGAGGTTCTCGGGGTGAAGCCAGTTCTTCAGGAGGTTTTCAGGGAAGGACTGGTTCTTCAGGAGGTCCTCGAGGTGAGACTGGTTCTTCAGGAGGTTCTTGGGGTGAGACCTGTTCTTCAGGAGGTTCTCAGGGTGAGACCTGTTCTTCAGGAGGCTCTCGGGCGAGACTGGTCCTTCAGGAGCTCCTTGGGGTAAGACTGGTTCTTCAGGAGGTTCTTGGGGTGAGACCTGTTCTTCAGGAGGTTCTCAGGATGAGACTGGTTCTTCAGGAGGTCCTCTGGGGTGATTGGTCTTCTCTCCAGATGTCCTCTCCAGCTCTAAGCTGTTGAGGGGAGGGCGAGCTAAACCTGAGACCACATGGATGATCTTCTGGTCTTTAGGTATCCTGGTTTTCTGTAGGGTCTTCACCATGTTTGACCTGGAGGTGTGACCTCTGGATAAGTTCAGGGTCGTTCAGGTCACATGGTCTCCAGCTCCAGAGTCTTCTGGATGTTTCTGGATGATCACCTGACTGAGACCTCTGTATGTGTGTGTGTGTGTTTCAGTTTGTGAAGTCCCAGGCCGACCTGGACTACATCGAGAAACGCCTGAAGCTGGACTTCATCAACAGATCTCCAGAGACCGGATCAGCTGCTCAGGTACGCTCATCTCCTCAGGTCACTCAGACCAGAGGTGGAAGAGTACTGAACATCTGTATTCAGTTACTGTTACTCTGCTGAGACTGTACTCAGTTATAAGTAAAAGTGCTGGCGTTTAAAAAAGTACTTCAGTAAAAGTACAAAGTACTCTTCTCAAAAAGTACTCAGAGTATTAATTACTTTTTAACTGATGTATGTTTTATTGCGTCATCAATAGCAGGCATTCAGTTCACCTGTATAAAATATCTGCGTTCTAAGCACATTTCTCGGACCTGCAGCCTGTCCAATCAAAAGAGACCTTTCACTCCAATAAAGAAACACTCCTGAGCCTGAACCTACAGACAGCAGCACCTGGTGACGCTCCATCATTATAATGACTTCAGATCTATCAAACTGCTTTACCACTCGACATGACTGCTCTAGAATGAGCCATGTTATTGTTGCTTTAACGTAGCATTTTTGTTATACCATATTATATTAAATTAATTAATTTAGAACTAAAATGACAACAATGGTGTGTTGACTTTGATGATACGGCTCGTCAACAAAAACAACAGTTAATTAATATTAGTCTGTGTAAAAACTGTTATGATCATTATTATTATTGTTATTATTATTATTATTATCACTATTATTATTATTATTATCATTATTATTGTTATCACTGTTATTGTCTTTGTTGTTACTCAGTGTTTTCCAAAGGATCAGGTTTTACCTGCAGTGGAGAAGTCATAAATATTTAACTGACATCATCAGGTGGGATGGGGGTCAGAGGGTCTTCCTCTGACATTTTTAAACTTAAATAAATTCTTTCCTGCATTCTGATCACTTTTTATGAACAATTTTATAACAATCATGAGGTAGTCTTGTGATCTTTGAGTTGCTTTTTGAAATCTGTGTTTTTGAAGTTTATCTCACTTAATTAACTAATCCGTTTTTAGTTTTATGTCAATCTTTAAAGGATAAGTTCGGTTTTTTGACACCTGGACCTTATTTTTAGGATTAAATACGCTCGTAGACTCACCCAGACAATTTTGGTGGAGCTCGGAGCTGTTTTCGAGCAATTCAGATCTATCCAACGGCATTTTTTCTCATGCCATAGTAGCAGACGGGGCCAGAAATCGAAACCCCTAAATTAGACATTATCTGCTGCAAAACTCGCTCATTTCAGCTACATTTTATAAATGAATGGCCAGTGTTATCACCATGTCAGCTCAACTTTGTTGTTATGGTCATCCGGGCCTTTACAAGGATGGGTAACTTTTGGTGACGTCATAGACAAGAACATGAGTAGAGCCGCTGTTGTTGCTAGGCTACACGGCTACACGGCTATTTTTGTGCAACATGGCAGAATATTTATCCGATGTAGAAGTGTCTGACGACGACTTTGAGTATAATGGATGCCCGTATCGTTTTGAACCAGAATATACCGACGAGGAGCTATTTGAAAGGAGGATGCAGAGGGAAAGAGCCGAACAGCTGGCCAGAGAACAAGCAACCACTGCACGTCCACGAATGGGGGCTAACTGGTGGTGTTGTTGTGGACATTGCACGGCAAACACAACAGAGGAGGAGTGCCTTTGCTGCTCAGAGTGGGACTTGAGACCAGAGGAAACACGTATTGATGCCCCCCAAAATACGATTTCTGGCCCCGTCTGCTACTTTGGCATGAGAAAAACGCCGTTGGATAGATCTGAATTGCTCGAAAACGGCTCCAAGCTCCACCAAAATTGTCTGGGTGAGTCTACGAGCGTATTTAATCCTAAAAATAAGGTCCAGGTGTCAAAAAACCGAATTTATCCTTTAAATCTTTTTAAAAATATGTCAGATGAAAATGTAACAGTAACTCACACAGAGCTGGGTTTGTAGTTACTGAAGGAGAGAGAGAGAGAGACAGCTATCACATCACAGCAGACATGGTAATAAAAACATCCTCCTGATGTCTTTGTGTAAAAATCCACCACTTCAAAAACCAGGTCACAATTCCTCTGAATTTATCATCTCCCTGTTTCTCTTGTCTTTGACGAAAGCCGACACTCCTCCATTTTAAAAAGTTTGTCACAGGTGAGCTCGCAGCTAAAGATGCAGCAGTGTCCTACTCTCCCTCCAAGCTGCTGCAGGTCACACAGAGGTCATGGGAGACAAACTTTAGTCCATAGCTGACTCTCTGCTCTGCTGCTGCAGCCGAGTCATCCTTTGCTTACATCGTAGATTAATTGGTGTGGTCATGATCGGACGGCCTTATGGCTACAAAGATGCAGATGAAAGGTTTGAACACGAATTCAAATTGTGGACGTACTCAGTAGCGACTTTTGATTTTAAAAGTAGTGAAGTAAATTACATGGTGAATATTGTACTGAAGTATGAGTAAAGTTACACACTTGAAAAAAATACTCATAAAAGTACAAGTACCCAAAAAATCTACTTAATCACAGTAACATGAGTATTTGTAATTTGTTACTTACACCCGGGATTAAACCGACCAGCTTTGATCGGAGCTGGTCAGTGCTCTGCTGGTGGAAGGACACATGAGCTGTGGCATGTATTAAAGTAGTGCCAGCGTGTTCACACAGCCTCTGTATCACTGCTCTGAGTTTGAGGCCTGTTCTCACTCAAAACCCTGTTGGGCTGAGCAGGCTCCTCTGCTTGCTGATGATGGTGTGCAGAGAGTGACTGACATTATACAAATACACTACCTGGCTAAAAAAAAAAAGTCACCACCAGAAAAAAAGTTGTTTTTTCTGTTTTCATAAGCTTCTGCAATGTCACAAGATTTATTTCCATCCAGTGTTGCATTAATTTTTCACCAAGATCTGCTCCCTGAACCACTCTTTCACAATTTGACCCTGATGAATCCTGGCATTGTCATCTCGGAATATGCCTGTGCCATTAGGGAAGAAAAAAATCCATTGATGGAATATCCAGGTCATTCAGTGTATTCAGGTAGTCAGCTGACCACATTCTTTGGACACATAATGTTGCTGAACCTAGACCTGACCAACTGCAGCAACCCCAGATCATAGCACTGCCCCCACAGGCTTGTACAGTAGGCACTAGGCATGATGTGTGCATCACTTCACCTGCCTCTCTTCTTACCCTGATGCTCCCATCACTCTGGAACAGGGTAAATCTGGACTCATCAGACCACATGACCTTCTTCCAGTCCTCCAGAGTCCATTTTATTTACTTTAATTCTTACATATTTTAAATCTTGTGCATTTTATTACTTTTAAAATTTCCTAAACCCTCACATTTCTAGACATTTTATCATTATTGCCTGTTTTTATTCCACTGTCTTAATCTTCTTGTTTTTAGCTTCAGTGTTTCCTAATGGGGGCCCTCCACACTGGGAGTCTGGTCTGCCCACAGGGACGTCTTCCTGGCGGCGCTCCCTGTGGCTGTGGACTTTGGTACCTCTCAGTGTTGATGGCCACCCATAGGTGGCTTCTCCTCATCTCAGTGCGAGGCCATGTTACTGGTCTATTTACTGTATGTGTGAGTGTGAGCGTGTGTGCGAGTCTGGGCGTATGTGTGTGTATGGGGTGGGGGGGTCTATATATTGTTGTATGTTTTTGTTATTTCATTCCGTTTTATTTTGTTAAGCACTTTGGGTTGCATTTTCTGATGTATGAAAAGTGCTATATAAATAAAGCTTCTTCTTCTTCTTCTTCTTCTTCAATCTTTATGCTCCCTGGCAAACTGAAGCCTTTTTTTTCTGGTTAGCCTTACTGATTAGTGGTTTTCTTGAGGCTCCACAGCTGTTCAGTCCCAATCCCTTGAGTTCCCTTTGCATTGTACATGTGGAAATGCTCTTACTTTCACTATAAAACATGCCCCTGAGTTCTATTGTTGTTTTTCTTTTATTTGATTTGGCCAAACATTTAAGTGATCGCCGATCAAGATCATTCAGGATTTTTTTTCAGACCACATTTCTTCCTCGAAGACAATGGTTCTCCACCATCCTTCCAGTTCTAATAATGTGTTGGACAGTTCTTAACCCAATTTTAGTAGTTTCTGCAATCTCCGTCGATGTTTTCTCTGCTTGATGCATGCCGATGATTTGACCCTTCTTAAACAGACTAACATCTTCACAACCTCATGATGTCTTTCCTCCTGGTTGAAATGAGAAGCTACTCATTGCATCAGCTGGGGTTAAATAACTTGTTGCCAGCTGAAAGATAATCACCCATGCAGTAATTATCCAATACGAGGGCTCGTACTTTTTTGCTTAGTTAAATCCATGTGGGGTGGAGACTTTTTTTGGCATCAGCTGATGGAGCTTCAGCCATCACTGATTTTTGTAGACTATCCAGGAGGTCAGCCTCTGGCTGGTTCCCTCACAGAGCCAGAGGGATTCTTCACCGTGTTCCTGGATCATGGCTGATGATCCACCCTGAGCTGTGATGATGACTGGAGTTCATGGGTAAAAAGTTATTGTGAAGTTATTATGGACCACAGGGTGACGGCTCACCTGAGGAGCAGCAGCACAGACCAGGGTCAAAGGCCTTGGTGTGATCTCCTGTTTTAAGCAGAGCAGGTGTCTCATGTTCAGTCTCCATCAGAGACCTGCTGAAGACCTCAGGCTCAGCAGGTCTGGGTGGTTTGCTGCTGCAGTAAAGTTTCTCCTCTTTCACCTGAGGTCCAAGGCTTCAGGTCTGAGGGTGGACCTGAGTGTAGGTGTTACCTCCTCCAAGAAACACCCTGCTGAGGTCATGAGGTCACCATCATGTGGTTCCTGTGGTCACCACACTGTCTGTTCCTGCAGGAGAATCCTGCTGTGATGCTGGAGAACCTGAAAACCATCCGGACTAAACACTCAGAGCTCTGTGCTCAGCTGAAGGAGATTTCTGCGGCCCAGACCGAGTCAATGGACAAGCTCAGGTCCAGCCTGGGCACCGTGAGCCGGATCATCCAGAACTTGCAGCAGAACCAGGACCTGAAGGTGCACAACAGAACCCTAGAACCAGATCACTACTGTACTTAAAAACAATACTACAACACTACAGATCTACAGGACTAAAGCGCTACAGCACTACAATGCTACAACACTACAGATCTACAGGACTAAAGCACTACAGCACTACAGTGCTACAACACTACAGATCTACAGGACTAAAGCACTACAGCACTACAGTGCTACAACACTACAGATCTACAGCACTATAACACTACAGATCTACAACACTACAGTGGTACAACACTGCAGATCTACAGGACTAAAGCGCTACAACACTACAGGTCTACAGCACTACAGTGGTACAACACTAAAGATCTACAGCACTACAGTGCTACAACACCACAGCATTAATACGCCACAGTGCTACAACACTACAGCATAAAAACAGTACAGCACTACAACACTAAAGAACTACAACACTACAAAGATACAATACTAAAACACAACACTACAGATCTACAGCACTACAGGGCTACAACACTACAGCATAACCGCACTACATTATTAAATTACTACAGCACTACAGCATAACAACTCTGCAGCACACCAACACTACAGCACAACAACACTACAGCACTGTTTCCATCAGGGTTAGTGTCCTGAGGTAACAGGGTCATCAGGGTCACAGGTGTGTCTTACTCTGCTGCAGGTGGAGTCGCTGTCAGAGGAGGAGAAGGAGGCAGCAGAACTGCTGGGACTGATCCTCACAGATAACACATCACAGGTGAGAACACAGGACAGTTGAGAACACATGACAGGTGAGAACATAGGACAGGTAAGACTTTATTCCATTCTATATCCCAGGTGAGGAGACTTTGTTTTTGCAGAACAGCTTCCCTGTTCCTGTACCTGTCCAGGTACCTAACCCTGACCCTGCTGTCAGTCAGCAGGTTGCAGTGACCCAGCAGAAAAATCACAGAGCTCATGATCCACATGTGGCCTGTCCTGGTCTCCTCCATCTGGGTCCTGAACCCTCACAGACTTTAGCGGCCTCAGGTGTGACACAGGTTAGCATTACTTCAGCCAGATGCTGTCACATTAATCACCAGATTGTAATAATTATAGATGTGAATGTTAACATTAGACTGATCTATTGATTATGTCTCCATGGTAACTATGGTAACTATCTCTACAGCCACACAGACAGGAGGACCTTCAGGGCGAACTTAAATAACAATGTACTTTATACTTCAATAATATAATAATTGACACACATGATGAGGACAGATTTATGCTGCTCCCCCCCCAGTCTGTCCTTAGTCTGTCCTTAGTGTGTCCTCTGTCTGTCCACAGTGTGTCCTCAGTGTATCCTTAGTCTGTCCACGTCATGTCCTCAGCCTATCCACACTCTGTCCTCAGTGTTTCCTCAAATTGTCCACAGTGTGTCCTCAGTCTGTCCACAGTGTGTCTTCAGTGTATCCTTAGTCTGTCCACGTCATGTCCTCAGTGTGTCCTCAGCCTATCCACAGTCTGTCCTCAGTGTTCCTCAGTTTTCCACAGTGTGTCAACAGTATGTCCTCAGTCTGGTCCACATATCCACAACCTGCTCTTACTGTTGTCTTTCAGACCCCACCCTCTGAGCAGCAGCAGACACAAGGTGAGTCTGAACCCTCTGCAGCCTCGGATGAACGAATGGACGGACACACACACAGACGGACAGACAGAAAATGTTTAAGGCCATTAAGGTTCTGTTCATCATGATGATCGGGCTCTTAAGCAGATCCTGGTTTCACTGTAACATCATCATCTTCCAGCAGAGACAGAAAACCTCTCCTGACTCCAAAACCTGACTGACACGGGGCGTCAAACCAGCAACCTTCATGCTGTGAGGCACACGCATTAACCCACTCCACCACCGTGCAGCCCACTGTAAAGACAGTTCAACAGTTAGAGTTGTAGTGCAGATAATCCTCAAACTCACCAGAGCCGTGCCCCCCCCCCCCCCCAATTCACTTGGTGAGCAGCATGTGTGAGCACGGACAACAGGTTTCTTTAACCCCCCACACCCCGACTGACATGCTAACAGCAGGTGAACCTCCTGCTGTGAGGCTCACCTGTGGACAGGAAGGTCAGGGCACTGGGGTCAGGTGTGTTAGCGTGTTTCTCATGGTGCTTCTTCTCTGTGCAGCAGCTCCCTCAGCCTGCAGACGGTGAAGAGGCTTCAGACCTGGTCCAGTGGCCTCATCAGTCCTGATCTTCAGTCTTCAGAGTGTCACAGCTGCTGTCTGACTCCCCCTGAACCTCCCCCCTGCTCCTCCTCCTCACCTCCTGCTGCTCTGACCGAGAGCCAAAGTGATGAACTCTGACCCTGATGCAGAGACTCTAATAAGACCACATCGTCAGGATAAGATCAACATAACACGGTTACACTTCCTGTTTGTTAGAGATGCTCAGTCTTATCAGAACAGTTTCTGCATCAACAAATTTTAACATTCGTAATAAAATATCCACAGCTGATATTTAAGATTGTCCACATATATCCATATTTTCACTGTAAGGAATTCTCTTTTATAAATGGATCATTAATTAAAGTAAAATTTTAAAGAATAAAATGTTGTTTTTCTGTCTCACGTCTGTTTCTAACACAGATGCACCGTTCGACTCATTTTGATTTAAGACCACCACAGATCACTGCCGTCTCACCCCCTAAGTATTGAACATGAAGGTTTGTCATGTCAGAGAAAAGATTTTTATTTTTATTTTGTATTAAAACAGTCTAACACCTCCAGAATAAATGTTTCTTACAGATTTGTTTGTCAGTGTTCTTTGAAGAATATAAAGAGCTCTTATTCCACCTTGAATCAGGTTCATGTCTTCATTTTGATGACTGTAAGTGTACGTTCACGATCACTGAGGCTCAAAAAATCTGTTTTCACATACTGAGGATCCCTGATCCGGCTGTATTCTCTCTCTGTCTGGGCTCCTGTTATTTTCCTCAGGAGGGCTCGGTCTGCTCTGATTGGTTCACAGGTCTACACTCTGGTGATTGGTCAGCTCAGAGTGACTACCTGAATCGAGCCTATGGGCTTAAACGGGTGACCAAACAACGATATGAGGTCACACTGGTTGATCTATTTGGAGAAGCAGAGGGATGACCTGTAAATGTGGGGAGAGGGATTAGACCTGATACTGCAGACTTTTTGTCTTGTTCATAGAAGTGCTCTATAATGAGGAGAGGACATTATTATTGATGGACAGATACTGACAAAAATAAGAACATGGGCCCTGTAGAGTTCAGTGAGCTGAGTTAAAAGAGTTACAATATTCAAACTTAATATTTTGACAAATTTATTAAAATATTTAATTCTTCAGCTTTGGACTGGAACAGAACAAATCAAGAACCTCAAACAGAACAGAACATTTAATCAACAAATAAAACTTAAAAGAATATTTAACATTCAAATTGTTGAACATTTAACAACAGAATATTAAATCAGTCAGGGAACATTAAATACATACACAGGAACAAATCAAACAATTGATAATAATCAGAGTGAACATGAACATCTGGACTAATCAAACATTTATCTTCTCTGTTTTCTTCCTGAAGAGTCTGCTCGGCTCAGTCCTGTTAGAATAGAAGCACAGGGAGGAGTCAGTATGACAGTCTTTACCTTTTTACATCTCTCTTTGAAACACGGCTGTATTTACTGGTGTTGTGCGCTAGTAGGGGCAAATTGGGTATTGGCCAAATATTTACTGCAATCAGTAAACTTGGGGCACCAACCTGTCACCAGGGACTGAGCCAAAGTGACAGAAAGAGAGTAAAGTCTCAGAAGGTTTAAAAAAAGGAGTTCGAGCACTGACATGATTCCAGCAATTATCTCAATGATATAACCTCAACAACAACAGATTAAATTACAACAGGATTTATTTTGAGCAATTATTTAAAATAACATCACTTAGGAAAAAAAAATATTGTAATTCAATTAACACAAGCAAAACATTAATTACTACCTAAAACAGATCAACACACGCAACAACCGCGGCAGCAGGGATAGCAATCACCAATGGTGAAGCAAATGTGTGTGTGTGGGTGTGTGTGTGTGTGAAGGAGGAGCAAGAGGAGGAGAGAGAGAGGGAATGGCTATAAGGTCACACAAGGTGCGTGGCTTTAAGAGCCAAGATGGCGGCAGAGTGACGTGTTTTCCATCCTCGCTGGAGCCAAGATGGCGGCTCACCACATGAACAAAGAAAAGGGGGGGGGGGTTCTTTGAGCCCACATGTTACTGAGGAAACCTCTGTGTAGGATTCAAAATCAGGCAGTCATCTGAAGACACCTTTAATGTGTGTGTGGTGTGAGAGAGATGTGTGTGTGTGTGTCAATGTGTGTGTGTATGTGTGTGGTTGGAAAAGAGAGAGAGAGACCCAGAGAAAAAGTTGTCACCTGCAGTTGATAATTACAATATCAATACACAATAACAGCCAGTAAACCAAAGTTTACCTGGTCAGGTATTGGTCCTTTAGCCAGTGATATCTGACTTATGAACTGGTCACGGTGAACGACCAACAATAAAAGATCTGCAGCACAAATCAAAGCAGGTCTCACATGCACAAAAGAATACACACTCCAGAAGAAACGAACACCAACTTCATAAAAACTACAAATGAACGATGGCGCGCTGCAGGTGGGGGTTAGAGAGGATGTCTGGATGAACCGCAGTAACAGAGGAAGAACTTCTGCAGATGGAGGAACTGTGGTGGAAACTGAGGAGCAGGACGGACCACAGGTTTCCTGGTGGAGCAGATAATGAACTGTGACCCCATGACCCCAGACGCCCTCTGCTGTCATGAGTAGGACTCAGTATCAACTCCTCTCCTGGACTGCTCTGGTCCTGATGGTAACATGGGCACCAACACGATGTCCTGTCCTGACGGCCATGTTTAAAACAACAAGACAGAGCAGGCGAAGGCCCACGTCCCGCCGCAGAAATCACACCTGTGACCAGGAGCCACCATCCTCCAAATACTCTGGAGAGTCAGGTGTGCATCAGTTTGTCCTCCACTGACCTCTAACTATCAGCTAAGCAGCTGATGGGAGGAAGGATAGGCCACACGCTGCATCACAAAAGTAGTCCCAGACTCAGGGACTTCACCAGGTGTGTCTGAGAGTGAACAGGTACATACTTCACCAGGTGTGTCAGAGTGTGAACAGGTACATACTTCACCAGGTGTGTCTGAGTGTGAACAGGTACGTACTTCACCAGGTGGGTCTGAGAGTGAACAGGTACGTACTTCACCAGGTGTGTCAGAGTGTGAACAGGTACATACTTCACCAGGTGTGTCTGAGTGTGAACAGGTACGTACTTCACCAGGTGTGTCTGAGTGTGAACAGGTACGTACTTCACCAGGTGTGTCTGAGTGTGAACAGGTACATACTTCACCAGGTGTGTCTGAGTGTGAACAGGTACGTACTTCACCAGGTGGGTCTGAGAGTGAACAGGTACGTACTTCACCAGGTGTGTCAGAGTGTGAACAGGTACATACTTCACCAGGTGTGTCCTCTGCTGCTAAGAGCCCTCTGTGGTCTCCGGTCTGTCCCTCAAACACAGCACACCTGCACACACACGTTTGCTGTGATGGGTCACAGAAAGGTCAGAGGCTAATCTCAGGGAATCAGGGCCTCTTCAGTTTGGACAAAGACAGAGTCATGAAGCAGGACAGCAGACATCTGATTATTCAGGTTTATAACCTCTGTCTCCTGTCAGAGGTCATGAGAGGGTCGAAGGTCTTCAGACTGACTCTAATATTGAACAGGTCAGATTTTATGACCTTAAATATTTATAACTTACCTTTGTTTAATCACCTTTTTGAACTCATTTCACCTATTTGAACTCATTTCATCAATTTAGTTCACCAAAACTTTAGCTTAGTTTTCAATGTAAGCGTTTCATTTTTTTCATTTTTACATATTCAATCCCTCTCTTAATCTTTATTTACACTTTAATTCATCATGTTACATCGCTTTCTCACCTCCTATTGAGTTATCAGTTATTACCTCCGCCAGGAGCTTATGTTTTCGGCAGGGCCTGTCTGTTTGTTTGTTTGTTTGTCTGTTTTTCTGTTGGCAAGATTCCACAAAGACTACTGGATGGATTTACATGAAAATTTTACCAGAGGTGTGGTTTGGTCCAAGGAGGAAGCCATTACATTTTGGTGCTGATTAAATCCAGATTGACCTCACAAAAAACATTTAAGTTTATAATGGCAAATCCCAATCATTTAAGTCATTATGGGAATTGTAGTTTCTCTGAAAACTGACGTCAACGTTTTTCAAGCCTTGTCACCACATTTCCCAGCTTCCCTTGCAATGCCAGTGGAGGAGTTCTGGACAGGCCTGAGCGGACACTCGGCTGTCCAATCAGAGCGGAAAAGCCACTGCCATAACTGAGCTGCTTGGTGGAAGTCTGTGCTCTCGGAGTGCTTTTCTAGTTGTTGACTAAAACAATGAGAAATGATAAATCAGTAGATTTGATTTATCTTGATCAATAATTATGATAACTGTTATAGTGATGATGATTCTTATAGTTTATTACAGTAATTAGTTTAATTGGTACTATTGTTATCATTATGATGATACATATTTTATTATTATCATCATCATCATTACAGCACAGTTGAAAAGGGCCTCATAAATAAAGTTATTTTTATCATATTATTGACACAAATATGATCATTAGTTGTAGTAGTGTTGAATATCTCACCTCCATGCAGGTGGAGGACCTAATTTAAGTGATAGACCTGGAGGTGCTGTACATTAAAACATATAAAGTGAAAAGTTCAGTCATAAATCCATCCTTCATCCCTGTGAGGGGCCAGGGGGCTGGAGCCTATCCCAGCCATCTTTGAGAGAATGGACGCACTCTGGTCCAGCCAATCACAGGGCTGACAGAGACAGACAATTCACACACACGATCATAATTAAGTCATCAGTTAACCGACCCGAAGAATTAAACTAGCGGCCATCCTGCTGATCCAGCTCTATACTCACAGGGCCTTGACATCTCTTTGTTGGTCTGGACTCTCTCTGGTGGTCTCACATTCGAACCCCTGCAGGACGTCATCCAGGGTGGAGTGAGCTCTGAAGAAGACAGATCAAACAGGAAGTGACATCATCAGAAAAGGACTTCTTATCGGTGGAACAATAAATCAAGTCAACCCACTAAAACCCGCATTTGACCAAACTTCAGATCCTCGGAGCCAATTTAGTGCCTGCCTGAAGAGTGTGTGTGTGTGTGTGTGTCAGGTGCAGCAGCAGTCTCTCACCTGTGTGTGTCCTCCAGTAAACTCTGCGGTGGTCCAGTCAGATGTCCCTCCTTCAGTGATCCAGTAAGACGCTCTGTCCTCCCTACAGGAACAATAAAGCTCTGATTCTCACTACAGCAAACCACGCAGGACTCCTGTGGTTGTTTTTAGTCTGTTCTCCTACATCATCCATCATCTATAATCTAATCTCTGTTAGGATCATGGGAGGGGGGGGCTGGAGCCTATCCCAGCTTACATTAAACCAGTCAACAGTCAATCACAGAGCCACATAGAGAGATGACGACCACTCAAACTCACACTGAAGGCAGTTTAGAGTCACCAATCAACCTAAAGAGCATGTTTTTGCTCTGTGGGAGGAAGCTGGAGTGCCTGGAGCATGCACGGGGAGAACATGCAAATTCCACATAGAAAGGCCCTGACAACCTGGGGATCAAACCAGCAACCTTCGTGCTCTGAGTCACGTGCACTACCTGCTGTGCCCACGTTCTGCCCCTAAGAAAGGTCATGGAGGAGGTCAATTCTTTATTCTGTCTGTGCAATAACACTGAGCCTATTGAAAATGATGGACTTTTACTCAAAATAAGGAAGATACAAGTAGTGTGCTGCTATTAAAAGTTAAAATATACATCTAAAATAGTTTTTTTTTATGAAGAGTAGACTGAAAAATTGATTTCAGCACAGTGTGGTTGTTAATCTGATGAAGATTTAAACAGAAGGTCAAATCAACAACATCAGGACCTCAGATTGACTGATCAGACTCTACGGGATGGTTTTACAGACTCACTGATTTCAACAGGCTGTCAGTCAGAGGGGACTGCCGAATTGAGAGGGAACATGTTATATTTAAACACAGAAATGATATCACAGCAGAGCTCACACTGCTCTGTGTCCATGCTAACACCTGTGAGAAAGAGGCTTATGGTGCAGTGAAGCACAGAGGAACTGAGCATTGCTATGAAGACCATCCTCTGACCCTCTGCTCCCCTGCAGCCATGATATCTCCATGAGAAACACCTGATAGTTCATCTCACCTGTTCACACTCACACAAAATCCTCTGAAGGTCTTCACTTATTCTGAATCAACACAAACACCTGTCCGAAAATACGTACCACCTTCATCTTCATCACTGCAATGTCTGACCCACTCCGCTGCAGCACATCCAAACTCATCTTCATCATGCACATATTCTTCAAGCTCATCTTCATCATGCACATCTTCTTCAAGCTCATCTTCATCATGCACATCTTCTTCAGGCTCATCTTCATCATGCACATCTTTTCCAAGCTCATCTTCAAAAAGCTTCTCTTCATCACCACACTCTTCATCAACAGTGAGTTTACCCTCATACTCTTCTTCATCACATCCTTCTTCCACCCTCTCCTCACCCTCCCTCTGCTCAGTCATTTTTCCCTCTCCTTCCCTGCTTTCTTTAGCAGTCTGTGATGCTTCCTCCTCCTCTTCCTCTTCTTCTTCATCATCTTCCGAACATACCAGTGGCCATCTTGGACTGGTGTCCCTGTCTTCCTGCTGCTCGGTCTCCTCTTCCTCCTCCTGCTCTCCGGTGTGCTCCTCTTCCTCATCAGAGAGGAGGAGGGGAGAAGTTTCCTGCAGGCGGGCGGTGATGAAGGTCTGAGGGCTGAGAGGTGGAGGCTGAAAGCTGCTGCTGCCCTGAGGGTTCATAGGAGGACAGAGGAGATGTTCAGCAGGCTGTTGCTGCAACAAATAGACATTGTGTTTGTGATTTATCTGACAGATTAGAGAGAATTAACAGCAGGTTTGTCCATAAACTTGAATATTAAATGAGGTTCTTTAGGACACCCTCTCTCTGCAGCAGCCAGGATTCAGGATTGTGTTTCATACAATAAGACAAAGTCTGATCTGTCAGAATTTCCTTTAAGAAATCAGAATAGATGTTACAGGAAGAAAACATACTGACATATCATTTTTACTCTCAGGCCCACTGCACATCACCATCAACTTTTAAAACAGAATGTGTCTCTTTGTCTGAATGTCCACTAAACATACATGTGAGGAGTGTTTTATAATCATGAATGGCTAATGAAGGAAAAATAAGAACAATAGAGCCTCATCTAACACGGTCACTGTTTAAACTGTAACACCGTTTTATCTGTGATGGGCCTCATCTGTGCCTCAGAGCTGCAGACTTTACACCCTGTGGTCGTTCCTCTACAGGGGGTCTGGTGGTGGTGGTTCAGGAACATTTCTGTGGTGTGATGTCAAAAACATCCTCAAAAAAATCCTCTAAAACAGAGAAAACAAACAAACAAAAAACTAAACAAACAAAGACTAAACTAAACCACAAAAAAAACAAACAAAAACAGCTCTGACAGCAGGAACATTCATGCTGGACCTGAATGTTTCTGTTCCTCTGTCATTCTGCCTGTTATATCAGTTTTCAGTTTACATATTATTTTTATTATTTGTTTAAAAATACGAAACTCTTTTATAATTTACTGCCTGTTTTCTCTAAATGGATTTTGTTTCAGCTGTTGAAGCTGGTTTGCTCTCATCTTCAGCACTTAGTCTGACTGAAGCAGCTCAAACTGAGCCCTCCTGTGTGGATGGCTTTTGCTGAACCAACCCACAGTGTGGATGAAGGACATGGACCTGTGCTCGATCTTCTCTCGCTGTGCTGAAACTCTTCAGGTTTGTCGAGTTCAGGGTGATGGATATCAAGGATTTGGGGACCGGACTCTCTGTGATCTTTACCCGCTGATGAGTGTCTGTCAGAAACAAAAGCCAAAATAGAAGATGTGATGTCAAAATAATCCAATACAGCCCTCATTTCTGCCTTGGTAGAGGTTCAATGAACACTGTCTCACAGCTGACTTCCTCTGTGCCTGTGATAGATGCACATCAACCTGTCTAAGCTGTACCACATAGTAACTTGGAGCATGTTTCTGTACATTCTGTTATTTAAGGAGTCCACAATTTGTCTTGCTGCGGGTTCATATACTCAGCTGAGAGTATGTTTACAATCACTGATAACCAAATACCCTCTGAGTGCCCCTGATAGTGCTGTATTCTCTCTATGTCTGAGACCCTCTGTCTCTTTAATACTCCTTTGCCCACATGGGCCACATCTGCTCTGGTTGGTTTACAGGTTAACTCTGTGGTAACTCGACTGTTCAGTGAGGTTTGACGCCATTATGTCAGCAGCTCTGTACCTCAATTTAATGTTTACTCCCTGCAGTGGGCTTAAAGTGTAGATGAAGAATGACATCACACTGGTAGATCTATCAGAGGGACTGGAGGAGTGAGCTATGTTACACAGCTACTGGTGCTGTAAATATGTGAAGAGGGAGAATTCCTGATGCCACAGGCTTTTTGTCTTGTGCACAGAAGTACTCCATCACACAGAGGAGACATGTAAGACATACTAAGGGGCAGATAAAACTCAGAAAGCAGAATATGGGCTCTTTAATTGTTTCTCATTTCAGGCGCAGAGCTGAGCTCAGAGCACAAAGGCTGATACATGTGACACAGCAGAGGGTGAAGTGTCTTGCCATCAACATGTTACAGGTGGAGCTGGGCTCAAACCTGCAACCTTTTGATTACCTTCTCCTATCGAGGAAGGAGAGGACGCATGAAAAACGGCCCCGGATCACCTACACTAGCATATTTAGCTTCTTCATTAGCTTGATAGATATGGACAGAGCTCTGAGGTGAATCTGTGTTTCCACAGTGACAAGGGGGTAGACATCATCTTATCGACCCGAGAGAGTCTCAGCCTCACCAGGCCTCAGGTTCAGCTTCACAAGCAGCTGCAGCTGCAGAGCAGTGACAGGCGGACTGCTGTCACAGGTCAGTGGGTGATGTTCTTGTAAGTTTTTCAGACTACAATGAGTGCATTCAACAAGTAACTCTGACGTGGGAGACAGGGAGATCAGACTGAGGACAATCATTTTGATAATTATTTAACATATGACACAATCTAATCAAACTTATGGAAAACAAACAAGTCTTTACAAAAAAGAACACTTTTTATAACAAACACTGTTAGTTAGCCTCTGCCAACAGCCACAGCAAAGGACGTATACTTCCTGCCTCCAGACCATCACCATGAACTCTGGAATAAGTGGGACAAACTTAACTATTAGCATTAATATATATATCATCTAGAAATAGATGCCAACTGAGCGTGGCTGTGGGCCAAAGTTGGCCCCCGGGTCATAGTTTGGACACCACTGCTCTGACAGAGGAGGAGAGTGTTACCTGGGCTGTAGGGGGTACTGTTGCAGGGCAGGGTCTGAAGGTTCCCAGAGGGGCTGCAGAGTTTCTGAGGACGTTGAGCTGGAGAGCATGTGATGCTGGACAGGTCAGCTAACAGAGCCACACTTGAGCGTGTCCTGACACACACACACACACATACACACACACACACACATATATGTAACAGTCAAATGGTAGAGTGGTAAATGGGCGAGGAGCTTGTGAAGCCATCCTCTAGACTGTCTGAGTACTGAAGTTGTTTTCTACAACTAAAGTAATTTACAAAGAAAACTAACAACCTCCATACATTTTGATATTTTTGATATTTTAAGCATTATGATGTGTTTTTCTCTTCTTTTTTTGTAATGTCAGTATTTTCTCTGGTTTTCAGTTTTAATTCCTAATCTTGTGAACACTTGAGAGATGATGCTCTCCCACAGAAACTATAGACGATGAAACAAGCTTCTCACAGTGTGAAAACTTTACGCCACTCAGCCTGGACAGATGTTCTGTCTAAATTTGTTCTAGAATACTGTGCAATATAATTTAATCATGTTAATTCTAATTATCTAATTTTAAATACTAGAATTTAGTATATACATGGTTCTGTCTGCTTTTGCTCTCGTATAGTCAGAACTCAAAAGTGATTAATGAGAGGGTACGGAGCGGTTTTTAGAGGGTCATAGGTTAGTAAAGGAGAGACAAAGGCTCTGTGATGTATGGAGGCTCTAAGGGGACACACATCCATGTATCAAACCTCTGGTGAAATCTTGGCTCAAATGATATATCATTTATAACAAAGCTGATCTACCATGTGAACAAGGTCTTTTCTCAACTTACATGGAAAAATGAAAGAGTTTGCTCTTAGAGCCTCTGTAATAATTCATATTTAAAACATGTTTGCTTGTCCTGTCTCTTCATTTTCTCATACATTTAGTTCCGCCAAGAGTCCAACCTGCAGCATTTTTCATCAGATGAACATGGATTAGGACTGTGGTGCTGGACCTTTAGGCTGGACCAGTACCTCTGCCTCAGGATCCTAATGAGCAGTGATACTGACAAGTGAATGTCAAGTAAAGAAATGTTCTCTGTGTTATTATAAGATATGACATAAAACACAGCCAGTTGATTTGTGTTAAATTACGACTCTGTCAAATAAAGATGACCCAGGTGACCCACATGGACACAGATGCATTCAACACCCCCCCCCCAAAAGAAAAAAAAAAAAGCACTGAGGGGGAAACAAACTACTGAGGCCACCGTGTGCCCTGGGGCACAACAAATAACTGAAAATCCAAAGATTGGACTATTTTCTGCCACCAAGGGGCACTCAACTGAACTAAACAACCTGGATGAGTCCAGACCCACCTGTGCAGTAACCCACATTCAGTCCTGCCCACCTTCACTGTTTACTATTGTTGACTGAGGACCTATGAGGTGTGTTTAATAAACTCCGCCCCCTGATGACGCCTTCTTCTCTCAGTAGGAAATATCCAAAAGTATGTTCTGATGCTGCCTCTGTAATGCTAATAAGAAGGTTGCAGGTTCAAGTCCTGCTCTGGCTGTAAAGCTCCCACTGCTGTGTCAGTGGAGTGTAAATGGTTATGAAAGGACATCTGACAGGCGCTGAACCATCAGCGCGTGACTATGTGGGTGTGATCTCATCGTCATAGAGACCAGAACAGAACCACGTCCACTTCCATTAACAGCGTCATAATTAAACAGAAGCTCTCCGGCATCGTCCTTACATGTCTGTGCTGGTGTGTGGTGTCTCACTGCAGGCAGCTTCAGTGACGGTCTGCTGGCAGACTTTAGAGAAACTCTGGTACTCTGGAGGAGAAGAGCACAGCTGTTAAAACAGACTCACCTGTCAGGTGCATTCTGGGTAAAGTGGTAAATGTCGTACCATTGCTTTGAGTGTCCAGCTGCAGGTTCCTGCTAGTTCCTGGTCTGCACACCTCTATTGTTACATCTGCTTCCTCTTCAGTAGACTGCAGGAGACATTTCAAACAGTTCTCAAGCAGGATAAGGAGGTACGGCAGACAGGTATTTCCATCCCTATAAGACGGATCTAAAGAACCGTCATCAAAACAGCCATCAAGGCTGAAGTCCCGCCCCCCTGTGAGGTTAGAAACACCTGGAGAAGCCTCTGTTTCTCCATCAGGTCTGCACTTCACAGAGCAAAAAATCTACTATGATTATATCTGATTAACCCTCCAGTGAGGTCAGCTGATATATTGTATATATACTGTACAGCTGTGATATATTATATATACACTGAACAGCTGTGATCTATTATATATATACTGTACAGCTGTGATATATTATATATATACTGAACAGCTGTGATATATTATATATATACTGAACAGCTGTGATATATTATATATATACTGTACAGCTGTTATATATTATATATATACTGTACAGCTGTTATATATTATATACCCTGTACAGCTGTGTTCTATTGTATATACTCTACAGCTGTGATATATTATATATATACTGTACAGCTGTGATATATTATATATATACTGTACAGCTGTGATATATTATATATATACTGTACAGCTGTGATATATTATATACACTGTGCATCTGTGATAAATTATACACAGCTGTACAGCTGTGATATATTATATACACTGTACAGCTGTGGTATATTATATACACTGTACAGCTGTGATATACTATATACACACTTCACAGCTGTGATATATTATATATACACTGTACAGCTGTGATATATTATATATATACTGTACAGCTGTGATATATTATATATATACTGTACAGCTGTGATATATTATATATATACTGTACAGCTGTGATATACTATATATACTGTGCATCTGTGATAAATTATACACAGCTGTACAGCTGTGATATATTATATACACTGTACAGCTGTGGTATATTATATACACTGTACAGCTGTGATATACTATATACACACTTCACAGCTGTGATATATTATATATACACTGTACAGCTGTGATATATTGTATATACTTTACAGATGTGATATATTATATACACCGTACAGCTGTGATATATTGTATATACTTTACAGATGTGATATATTATATACACCGTACAGCTGTGATATATTGTATGTACTTTACAGCTGTGATATATTACATATATAGCTGTGGTGTGTATAAATGCATGTGCTCATGTTTAATACACTGAGTAAGGTCATCAGAGGTACCTGTTGCTCCCTTTCAGGCAAGATGTCAAGGATGCTGTCGCCCATAGCAGAGACAAACTCACTCATCTTGCCTGAGTACAAGTCAGACTCCCCTGAGGAGGAACCAGGCTGGGGCCGGCTCTGCTCCTTCCACTGCTGCTCACCTGGATAGAGACCCGACCACAGAGACAGATCCTCCTCACCCAGCTGCTTCAAGTCTCTGTCCAGACGCTGGGACATCAGGTTCTCTCTGCAGTCAAACCTGCCAGGAGGAGGGAAACGGTACCACAGTGAAGGAGGTCCCACAGGGGCTCCGAGGCTACAAAGATCAGCGGGGGATGGAGAAATGTCTCGGATATAAGCAGGAGAATCCTTCTCTCTGTGGACCAGCTGATCCTCCTCTCTGTGGACCAGCTGATCCTCATCCTCCTTGGCGAGTTTCCCCCTCCTGTAGACGAGCCGGCAGTGTTTCTCCACAGGCTCCAGGCTCCTGTATGCCTGCCGCAGCAGCTCCCTGGACACTTTGAGATTCAATAATATTGTGCTGACATCATGCTGATAAAGGTCTCCTGGACTCTTCCCCGTCTTCCCAGTCTGCATCAGGTTCTTCACCATCACTGCTGAAGTCAGACTCATAAAACAGAGGACGGGAGAGTGTGCGAGGGTGATGGAGGGCAGCAGATTCCTCTCTGTCCAGCTGTGGGCTTCTGTCCAGCTGTAGGCTTCTGTCCAGCTGTGGGCCTCTGTCCAGTTGTGGGCTTCTGTCCAGGTGTGGGCTTCTGTCCAGCTGTGGCCTTCTGTCCAGAGGGTTGTCCAACAGTTCCTCGGGGTGTTCCACAGCTACGGGGGAGAGGTTTATAATGACGAATTATCTTTTGAAAGCATACAGGTCCCACCCTTGAACACATGTATAGAGTATAGATTAGTGATAGCTGGCATTATTTTAATCTAAAGTCTCATGTTAAATGTTTGTGTGTCGTACCCCTCTGTGCTGGTCTCTCGGCGTGCTGTAGTGCAGTCAGGTCTTCACACTCAGGACCTACTTCATGACAGGTACAGAGGTTTCGCCTCTGCTGCACATCCTTGGAGAGCCTCTGCAAACACAGACATACAGAGTTAAGACTTTCTTAAAATTGAAATCATAACCAATAACAAGGCTAGAGGCTGCTCTGGACTGCTGCTGCAGGCCTGCAGCTGTGAACCTGCATAGGCTCAGCTGCTACAACTGCCAATACTTGGCCTTTTACTTGTTCCTTTTTTATAATCATTTATGTTTTTACTAATGTTAGAATGATAAGTCTATTCATATACACAGTACTTCCTGAAAATATCACAAATATATTACTGCAACCATGAGTACAAACATGGATGAGCCGCTGCTGTGGACCTGCTTGACTCCATCTGCATCATCCCCAGTGTCAGAAACATGATCGAACATAAGTTCTCATTTCAAATTGATCAGTCTGGATTTGACAGCAGCTTAAAACACCTTCTACATTAACAATCAGTCATTAAAGATGTTAATGTTCATACTAGAACAATCTCTCTCTTCATGGTTGTTATTAATATAACCATGACTACCTTACAACCATACACAGACCACCCTCTAGGTAAATGGACCTGAGCTCAAACCCACATCCCTCTGTTGAAGGTATCTTGACCGAACAGACTGAGCAAGATAACAGACCTTCTGGAAACCAGAAGATGCATCTCAAGACTCTGTCCTTCATTGATGTCAGTTCAATAGAGATAAATATGACGAGGTGTGGGAAACAGACATTAAACATTATCATAAAGTTTAACTTTAGTTCCCTGTTCAGCATGAGTCTGGTTCTGATTAGGACCTCCTTCCTACCTGGACAAAGATGACTGTTGGTGAAAGTGTGGGTTAATGACTTTGACCTACTCTTTAGTGAAGCGTCTTGAGATAACATTTGTAAAGATCTGGTGCTGTACAAATAAAGACTGATTAAAGACCACTGAAACCATGTATGAGAGGACAGCTTTACTGGCCAGGAGGGTCTGGGTCATACATGTCCCACATCACACGAGCTCCCTTAGCTTCCTGAGGTCGGTCACAAAGTGAGTTTAAAGAGGCAGCAGAAGAGAAAACATTATTTCAGGGGGCAGGAAAGTCTGTATGAATCTGCAGACAGCTGGACAGACTGCCCAGGGCTTAAATTCATCTCCAGGTTTAAATCAAAGGCTCCTACAGACATAATCAGTTTGTAAATGATGAACTAAGACATTTATGGGTTTATAACTCATCTTATAAAGAAAAATAGCCCCCAGAAAATCCAGAGCGTTCAGCCTTTCAGAGAAAATCTGCACAGGACAGCTAGACTGGCCTGGCAGCCTCTGCCCCCTCACCACAGGTGGGTTCAGGAGGTCCTCACAGTCCTCAGAGAGGACCACATCAGTGAACCCCCTGTCTTTAAGTCTGTGATGCAGTCTCACCTCCAGGTCTTGTAGCAGAGTGTATTTCAGATCCTCCACGCTGCAGGTCCGGTTCTCTGGTTCTGACTGCAGGCCTGTCAGGATAATGTCATAGTAAGGCTGTGGGACTAGTGAGTAGGTGTCCCCTGAATCCACCAGGACTCTGATCCTGTCCAGGTCCACCGAGACACAGGGTTCATCACCTGTGACAGCATACAGCACATTCAGACCAAGGATCATCTTCCTCACCTTCTGTTTTCAGCATCAGTTTAGTTTTTAATATTTGCTGGTTTGTTGGTTTAGTAAAACTGCTCAGGTTTAGTGTATTTTGTTTTAGTGTTTTTGTGATATTGTTAAAGTGCACTGTGCAAACTGTGAATTAGCCTGAAAAAATAAACTTATGACCCGAAAAACAAAATACATTTAAAAACTCTTTACTTTTATTGTTATATTAATTGCTTTAATCTCTTTTGTAATGCTGAAGGCGCTGAATAATTGTCGGAGACATTGTTAGCAGAGTCAATTTAAACAGCAGTTTGTGTGTTAAACCTGTGATGACAGAATAAGCCCACAGTGTTAAACTGATATCTCAGAGGATGGATGATGGCCCTTATAAACAGAGACGTACCTGTGGTCTGTCCCTGCCTTCGTGTTTGCACCTGATAGTGGCATGAGCGCTGTGGCTAAAATACTAACCCGTGAGTGTCTGAGGAGCCCAGGCTGGATAGAAGTGTTGAGTTAGAAGTAAAGTACAAACATGGCAACAGCAACTTCAATAACCAATGTCACCGTCAGAGCAGCATGGGTGACTGAGGAGCGGTGGTCAGCAGACATCCTCCGCTCTGTCTGCACTCTGTTACTAAAACGTTTCCCTGTGAAACTGTCCTGGCCACTGTCCCAGCATGGTGGCTCCATGGAGGTCTGGGTAAGAAACCCTGCAGATCACGCATGCAGCTCACACAGTTACACCTCATAGTATTTCAGTAAGGGTGGGTGGAGTTAACTTCATGGTCATCTACCTCACACCTACTCCCTACAGAGAGAAGTCTGCAGGTCGGTCAAAGGAGGGGTGAACCTGACGTGCCAGGTAGACCCTTCAGTATGACCTACAGCAGGCTGGAGTCCACCAACCACAAGATATGGCATTTACCCCCATACAGAGGACATGAGAATATAAACTGCAGACTATGACTGCACTTTTGACAGAATCCCCACAATGTTTGTTCTATGTTACAAGAACAAGAGCAGCAAGAACAAGCACTCTTAAATTTCAGCCCTCAAAGATCTTAGAGGTAAGTAGAGTCTAAACTGATCAACATATCAGCAAAGAGTTTGTGATATTATTTTACCCTCATCAGGCTTGATATTCAGCATAAAGAAGCTTCACAAAGACTCCTCTAGGAGATGACTGGACCATCGTTCTGTCAGTCACACCCATCACAGGCCAGTGAAGTTTGTCTGTTTGTCTGGCTCTAACACTGAGCCCACCCTGAAGGTGGGAAATGTTACTAATCATCATCCATCGTCTAATCCTCTGTGATCACTGTCAGCAGGCATACTTGTGGGGTTTTTATGACACGGTGCACTCGTGCTGGCCCTGCATGTATACTCACAAAGACAAAGACTTACCTGTGAACACCTCCAGCAGCAGAGCACACAGGCTGTAGAAGTCAGCCTCCTCCCTGCAGGCCCTCTGCCTGATGACTTCAGGAGCAGCCCATCGGTGCAGACTGAGGGGGAGGGCAGCGTGGTGGGGGGGTCTGCCCCATGGAGTCTCTGCCACGGTGTCTCTGTTAGACAAACACAGTCCTCTGTATCTGTCCACGGCTCAGGGTTTATTCTTTGTTTCCATCACATGGTAAACGTTCTACCATCTGACATGCTCCTCTGTTATTAGTGTTAACTGACGGAGGGGGCATTGTTTTCACCCTCTGTCTGACTGGGAGCCCCTGAGCCAGGCACAGCATGCAGCACAATCAGGATCCCCCTGCACCACAGCAATAACAGCTCAGACAGTTTTCAGGGCTGGCTGGATGCTGCAGGCCAGGAGGTGCTGAGCAGGTGTCAAGCAGAGAGGAAACAGCCCAAATAAAAACAGAGACCATGTATGGGACATCACTTCCCATACAGAGATATTTAAATCCAAGCAGTCATTTGTCCAGGTGGGGTGATCCGGCTCTACCCACCTTGGGACCATGAAGCCCAAACCGGTCAGTTTGGCAGTGGTGAGCTTTGTGAGGACCACACTGTGTGAGGAGAGGGCCCTCACTACCAGGCCTCTCTCATGGAGGAACAGCAGACCCTCACAGACCTGCAGAGTCATGGACAGGATCCACCGCTCCTGCAGGATCGGGAACTCTGCCCGCTGTAGAGACAAGGACAGAAACATTGAGGAGGAGGACGTCAACACTGACACCTCTAAAGAGAGTCAGACTGTCAGTCATTTTGTGGTCAAAAATCATAATAACTCATCACTGACTGACCATAACCACACCCAGCACAGCATAGTGTAGATGCCTGTTCATCGTGAGACTTGGATCCACATTCAAGATTTCCTGCTTCTAAACAGAGGGTTTTTTCTTGCTGCCCTGATGGATTCATGTTGGGTGTTGGATGTATGTATATATATGTATATGTGTCTTTATATATGTATCTATATGTGTATCTATAAACCAAAGACTTTTGTCTTCAGCCTGCTCTCTTGTAAAAGAGAGGACAGACAGACAGACGGCTGGGGGCCATTTCTCTAACAAACAGTGGAAGCAGTGATGTGGAGGTCGTAGTTTTGGTAACAGAGGGAGTTATAAGTGTTTTCTCTGAGTGTCTGCCCCTCTGTAAGGGGTTAACCCCATCTCTAACTCTGGTTACCTTGTAGTGCAGAAGGTTGTGCAGCGTGCCAACATCGACTGGCTCAAACACCATGCTGGTCCTGAGGAGGTCATCGGAGACACTGACCGCCATCAGCTGCAGCAGCTGAGGATGGACCAGCTGACTGAAGGACACACATTTACATACACACACACACAGACAGTTGACATTTAAGACAAATAAATATACAAACCAATGACTTTGGATTCATGACAAGAAAAATAATGAACTGTTGCAATAACTATGACCAAAGCCCAGACTTAGAAACTCCACCACACCTAAACCAGGAACCTCTCCCTGACCCTCGTCCTCATCAACACCTGAAGGACAGGTACCTTCACACAGAAAAATGTACTGAGTACTTCAGTATGGAGTGATGGGTAGTTTAAAGAAGAGGACGGGGGTTTTAGTGTAGTTTTAAAAAGGACAAAAGCCAGTTTCATAAGAAAGAAGCATCAATCTGACAGACTTTGATAAAGATCCGGGTGTTAATAACAGCATGGAGGTGTTTCCAGTCTCACCTGCAGACCTGCAGCTCTGTGAGCAGCAGATCCATGTGTTCAGTCTGACCATCTCTCAGGGACTTCACTGTGACCCTGGACCCCCTCCAGATGCTCCTGAAACACAACCCCAGCAGTTTGTCATGTTTTCATAAAATGTCTGAGCGTTTCAACCATCATTTGGATTCCTGTTCATGCTTCCTTCTTTTTTACCTCCAAACAGGAGAGCTTATTTGATTTGTTCAAATTTTTGTTCGTTTAGTTTGGATCAACAACAAAAACTCTGAGGACCCCGTCATATGTGACATTCCTGCATCAGTTAAAACCTCAAAGATAATAAAAAATACAAGAACACGTCACAAAACACAACCAAAGTCAAAAGACAACAGATGAGGAGGTGCAACAACCTACAAAAAACAAAACAAAAACTGAAAAAACTTCAGAAAACTGAAAACACTAAGGCAGAACAAAAGCCTTAACAGCTAATAAAAAACATTAGCAAACAAAGACACAAAAATATATAAATAACAATCAATAAAATATTAACAGATAAATGAAACAACATCAATCAGCAAAAAAGAAAACAGCAAAAATAAGAATGAAACAACAAATAAAAATGCAAAATCAAAAGAAAAGAGAAAGGCACAAAAAATGAAAAACACAAAAGCAAAAAGGGCACAGACGTAAAATAAAGGCATGCGAAAAATAAAAAACTTGACCAAACGTTCTTTGTATTTTATCTTTAACTCTGAATTTTGATTTGTTGTTTCTTTTTTGTTGTTGTGTCTTTTATCCTGTTGTGCATATTGTATGTGTCACTTTTTTGCAGTGTCATTTAATTAGCAGTTATGTTTTTATTTATTTTTTAATTTCTTATTGATTTTTATATGGTTGCATTGTTGGATTAGTTTTCTAGCTTGTTGTTTTGTTTTGAACCTCAGGGCCTCCATACTTCAGTCTCTGTGTGGCTCAGTCAGTAATCAGAGGGTTGTGGTTTCGAGCAGGTCGTCCCTCTGCTGCGTCATGTCCCTGATACTTAAGGACTGTGAGATGGACAGGTGTGAAGGTGTGACCTGTGGTCCAAGATGTCCCTGACCTGCTCCTGGTTGTGAGTCTGACTGTAGTCTGCATGGGTCCAGGTTGTCATGGTAACCTCTGCTGTTTGTCTGTGTGTTAAATGTTACCTGGTCATGGTGGTCAGAGGTCCACAGATGGAGGACAGTGTAGGTTGATCACCAGCGGCGAGCAGATCAGTGTCTCTAATCAGAGGGACTGATGCCGGAACAGTTAAAGCGTGACTGGTGTGGCTCACGCTCAGCTGAGGAAACACCAGAAGAAGAAGAGGAGGAGGAGTCAGCTGAGAGCTCAGAGCCATGGGTCATAGGTCACAAGCACTAACACATCAGTGCTAATGGAAAAGATATCAAGGCTGTCCTGTCCTTCATCCTGGTCCGACACTGGTCAAGGGTCAGAATCCTCACAGCAGATGTCCTTCTGAGGACCAGAGCTTTGACATAAAACTGGAGCTGAGTCTGTCTGTTTCAGCTCGGCTCTGTGAGCTAGGGTGAGTAAACTCCCCCACAAAGGTTATCATCTCAGGATGGAGCACCTTACAGGGGGGTGGAGCCTGTCCCAGGTGACACTGGGCGAGACGTGGGGTACACCCTGAAGCAGTCACCAGCCAATCACAGGGCCTTCATAGAGAGACAGACAACCATTCACTCTCACACTCATACCTAAGGGCAATTTGGAGTCACCAATTAACTTAATGAGCATGTTTTTGGTCTGTGGGAGGAAGCTGGATTGCCCAGAGAGAGCCCACACATGCACAGGGAGAAAATGCAAACTCCACACAGAAAGGCCTGAACAGGGATTGATCCAGCAACCTTCTTGCTGTGAGCCACGTGCACTACCTGCTGCAGTCCCATCAGTCAGACCAAAGGTCTGTTTTTATCTTCTATTTGAAGACAAACCCAGAGTCAGGGTAATATAAATCATTCAAATCATAAAATAATCATTCATCTGCTGAAATATGAAAGACTCCAACTTTTTCAAGAGTCCCATGAGAACAAATATATAAAAAATAAAATAAAATAATACACTGTGATGAGAACTCTGTGGTCACAGAGCATCAAAACATTCCCTGTACAATAACCCAGAGACACACCTGAGATGATCGATCCTCTTTAATGGTAACACAATCAACCAGGAGAATATCATCACTCAGCTGTCAGGTGTGTCTCTGTCTCTTTTATGCTACTGAAACATCTGCACAGGTGTTTTCACAAACCCTCTCAATGAAAATGATCCTGCTAAACTAAAAGAACATACCTGCCGCCCTCTACTGACTAAACTTGATCTGGTCCCAGCTAACTGTTGTTGTGATGTCTGCAGCATCATCAAGCTCCACACAATCAGATATTTAATCAAAGATAATCCATCCATCCAGCATCTACACCTCTTACTCAGGGGTGCTGGAGCCTATCCCAGCTGACACTGGGCTAAAGGTGAGGGACACTCCAGCCAATGGGCTTAAAGTGCTGAAGAAATGATGCTCGAGCAGAACACTGGTGCATCTGGGACTGTAAACAGGGGTAGAGGGAGAAGTTCAGATGGTCTAGTGCATAGAAGTACTCTATCATGTGAAGGGGGCATGTTGAACACACTAAGGGCAGAACAGGAGCTCTGCAAACATCTGCATGTCCCTGATGCTCTCAGTGAAGCTAACAGAGGTCACCAGGTCTCGGTCACTCTGACAGTAAAGACTTGAGAAGCTGCTCGGACATGGAAATACGCCACTGCTCTCATGAGTTATATCAGCTCTGCTCTGAGGGACTTGGGCTGGATTTTGGGAGTGACTGTGCAGTCATACTCTGAACCACTGGCCTGATGGTGATGTGTACGTGCACTCTGTACAGAGGATTTAAATTCTGTTGGAGGCATGCTCTGTTAGACAATCATGAGCAGAGATGTACCTTCCCAAAGCCATAACAGAGAGCTGCTCCTGGACTCCTGCTGTTTGTCTTCTTTTGACTGAAAAGATCAAACACAAGCATCAGTCACTGAGTCGCTTTACTAAACTCACTCATCTGTTCCTAAAGACAAAAAACATCACCTCATCATAAACAGCTTTAAAAATATAGAAATCTTTTTTCCCACTTTGAATATGTCTTTTAAAACTACTTCATCTTGAAATATAAATACCAAATATTTATAAAGGTCAGTATGTTCACACAACTCCACTGTTTTCACACACACACAGAAAAAAAAAAAAATTCCCTAAAACAAATTTGAAGGAGTATTTGATTATTATTATTATTCTAAGGCCCTGAGATGGTCAGTGATTGGTAGCAACATTGATTTTGATGCTTTGTTATTTTTTGTGCAGGAAACAGTAAAAAGTGTGATTTTTTGTGTCGTGCTTTGAATGGGCAAGATAGCATCATCTGGCGGACAAATAAAATACGGTAGTTTAAAATAGAAAGCTCATGACGCAAAATGAAATCTTAATATAAAGGACTGCATTACTTTATGTTCACATAAATGATCAAAAATGGCATTTCAGTGGTTTTCAATTGGGATATTTTTTGTCAACAAATGACAAGGTTTTTGTGTAACTTAGCCACTTAAGGCTAATTTAAGAAAGAGAGATGGCCATTCTAAAACAATAAAAAATGAACATCCTCTGGAAAATTTAATGAATATTAACACATCCAAAATGGCTTAAAAATAAATGTACTATTTGGCACAAAATGTCCCAAGGATCTCTTAAGGGTTAAGGAATACTCAACAAGAAGCATCAATATCTAATTAACCAGTTAATTCTGACGGGTGCATTTCTACTCTCAAAGTTCATGACAAAGACTTTCAGAGAAGCACAGATAAGCACAGCTGCCACAAATGTGTAAAAATATCATTCAGACCTTGATACTACAGTCTGATGTTTTTCATGTATCAGTTTTGCAAAGTGAGAGGCACAGAGCTGTCTGAGTCCTGCTCCTCGGTTTAATGCTCCTCCTGCTTCTTTTTAGCTCCAGGATGGAGATCCAGAGTTCAAATAAAATAGCAGCACAGAAACTATTTGACTGATCAGAAGGGCTCACGCTGTAGATGATATTTATCAGTACCTTGTTTTGAAACGATCCATCAGGGACACAGGCTGTGTGAGGCTGGAGGCTGAGCTGTAGGGGGCGCTGCAGGGGCTGTAGACCTTTATGGGGTCTGGACTCTGAAGCAGCTGCAGCATAGAGGACATGCAGCTCTGCAGGAAACCCTCCATCTGTGAAACCAGCCTGATTTATTCCATGTATTCTATACATGATTATGTTCTTCATCATTCAAAGGTGTATTCTTTCTCTTATTATGTGTTTAAATACGTCTGTGTGGTCACCTTGGTCCGGCCCTCCTGCGGTGCAGACCTGAGCCAGTCAAAGGGGGTCCTTCCCATCAGATCATGGAGTCGAAGGTCTCCTCCAGCATTCAGCAGACTGCTCACCACTGAGGGGTTACAGGAGAAGACGCCAGCATGGACTGGAGAGCTGCCATCCTCACAGCGGCTGGAGGACAAACGTTCACATGTCAGAAGTGACAGACTGTATGAACACTGAAGGTCAAACACAGTCACCTTCTCTGGTAAAAGATGTCTCACAGCAGTCCCCCAGACCACAGCAGGCTGCACTGTTGTGATGCTGTGAAGCCCCTGAGCTCCTCCAGCTGCAGCAGACTGAGCAGTGAGGAGCTCCTCATGAACATCATCTCTCAGCTTCTGTTCTGCTCAGAGCTGAAGTCCTGGTGCCAGGAGCCCCTCACCACTGCTGATCCAAACCCACATCTGTGTTTAAGGTGTGCTTTATTAGAGCTCAGACATATCTGCAGCGGCCTCAGTGTGTCTGCTGAGGTTGAGGGTTTAGCTGAGAGACACTTCATTATCAGTTCACATGTTAAAGTTAAAGTTTATGTTCTCAGCTCTCAGATGTTCACCCAGAAGGACTTTCATATGTACCTATGTTGACAACATTCAGGTACGTCCCTGATTGAGGTTCCTGAAAAGATAAATGTCTAGTATTTGTTGTGAATGAATCATCATAAAAGATAAAACATTGCCCTGATGTCGTCACAGTAACACAGCTTTTGAAAAATTCACCTGTTTAACCTCTGACCTCCCCCGATAGGTAAACCCTCAGTCTGGGGGACACACAGGAGCCTCAGGATGGAACTTACTGGTTTGGGTCTGCTCCATAATCCAGCAGCAGGTCTGTCGCCTTCAGCTGTCCCCACAGAGCAGCACAGAAGAGAGCAGTCTGACCAAGGTGGTTCACACAGTCCACGTCCACACCTGGAACACATGAGGGTACGCTGAGACCACAGGGCCACATCCACAGAGCTTCATGATGGAAAATGGACAACCATGAGCTGACAGGAATGTCACATATGAAGGGGTCTTTGAATGATCATGATTTCATCCAGGAATTAATGTGATTAAAACAGAGTCCATGTGGGTCTGCATGCGGAAACGTCACTAATACAGCTGCAGTATTATCGGACCAATAACAATATATAAAGGTGATTATTGGTACTGGCAGATATTGTTCATTTTAACTGATATTTCCTGATGATATTTGACCAGACAAGCTGGCCAGATATATCCCATTAATTGTCTGTGTTATTTGAAAAATGTACAGTATCCCATGATCTCACCATCCCTGAATGTCTACTTTTTAAAATCAAAAGTATAACTTATTAAATATGTAAATGTTGTTTTTCTTGCTTTACACCTGTTTCTAACACAAATGGACTGAAAACATTAAAGAAACAGGTCTGTTCTAGTTAAGATGGGACTTTCTATTCTCAGCACAAATTAACAGTCTTGATATACATCATCCCTCATCACTGATACACATAAATTATCAGTACCTCATGTCCAGCCTAACACATCCGTTAATAAATAAAACTGTCATCTGACACTCAAGGGTCCAAATGTTGTAATAACGCTTTCAGCTGCCTATATCATCTTTTTCTTTCTTTCTCAGGCTCAATGGTCATCTACCCTCTCCTCCATGATTACACTCTGGTATCAGTGAGGGAAACATTCACAGAACAGAAGAGCTCTGACAGCACCAACCTCCTCTAAAGCATTTCTGACACTGTTAGCCCAATTATTATCATAAATGTGGAAAAGTGTAGAGGGGACAACAGGAGACACTCTCATTCATGTGTCCTGCTCCCTTCAGAGTCCTCTGTTGGTTTTATTAGTTTAACAGTTTTATATCTTATATTCTTATGTCAATACTACTGTAAATTATATGATTATTACAATCATTGTCGTTATTACCTCCACCAAGGAGGATATGTCTCTGTCAGCATTAGTTAGTTAGTTAGTAAGTTGGATTAACAGGACAACTCAAAAAGTTCTGAAGAGATTTTGATGATATTTTAGGTAATGTTGGGTATGGCACGAGGGAGGAGTGATGAGATTTTGATGGTGATCTGAATTCGAATGTGGATCCTGGATATTTTTTAAAGATTTCTGACAGAGCGTGATTGGACAGTGTCCCACATCTCTGACGTTAACTCGCCGACAGCGCTGGAGAGGCCTTGGTGGAGGTTTGTGCTCTCGGAGCTCTTCTTGCTGTTGTTGAAGTGGCTGACCTCTCTTCAGCAGCTTCTCCATCTTGCTCAGGTTCTTCTCCACAGTATATTTGTGCAGCTGGGCGTGCTCTCCTCCAGAGGTCACCACTCCGACATGTACAGGAGCGGGGAATGGCGTGGAGGTCATCTTCTTGACCACTTCACGCTCACGTCAGCAGGGGGCGCTGTCAGTACACAGTAAAGGTGAAACACTCGATGTCATTCTCACCTGATAGGTGATCCATGTATGATAATCGAGTAACCATGGAAACACATCTTCAGGGCACATCTCAGGTCAAACATCAGAAAGTTTATGGTGTTACTAGACTAATACAGAAGTGAGGGTGCTGCAGGGAGAGCCTAAGAGCAACTTGTATGTTACAGCAGAGAGGCCTGCAGCACAGGGGAACAACTGAAGAAAATAATAACATATTTAATCATATACTGCATGACATCTGACCTGAATCATGCAATAAAACCACAAAGAAGCAATTTAAACTAATATTTAAAATCAAGTATTAAATCTGTATTACATCAAATCTGAACAAATATCAAATACCAAATACATCAATATAGATTCATGGTTTGCTCTGGTGACAAGGGTTGACACTCATCCCCTGAAGTACAGCATCACCCTGTATTTGGCAGTTTTGGGTTTAGTTTGTGCTGTTTCAGGCCACAGAGCCTCCTCACCCTCTGACTGATTAAACCTCACCATGTCTTTGACTGGAATGATTAGCTTTAAGAAATGAAGTTCATCAGGAGCATTGGTTTTCTACAATGCTTCATTTGATAAAGGGCACAGTTCAATCTAACAATATTTACAGCAATAAATCAGCTGCATGAAGCAGCAGGAGTTTTCACATTAACATGTATCTGCACATGTGAACACTGATATATAACTGAGGAGACCTTCATTCAAATACATTTCAGGTCATGATTTCTGACCCCTGATGCTCAGTCTTTGGTCCATGGTGGTCATGGTCATTTATGAAGAAAAGGTGGTGACCCTACTGATGAAATCCAATCAGAAAGACCACTTTAAGATTTATTTAGTCTTCTTACAAATCAGCAGTCATTAACAAAACATGGATTGCTTTATCCATTAGGTCTCATAGCAGATTTATTCTGGCTTCAGATTTTCTACCCTGTGAAACTAAATTAAGTTTAATTTCTTTTGGTCACTCAGTGCTCATTAATTAGAAAGAATGTCATTGAGAACAGATGAGATCTTTTTAAAAACTATCTAACAACATAATATAATAATATAGTAATAACAATAATTACTGAAGTGAAGAGGAAGAACTGATTTTATAAACCACTCAAAGATTACAAGTATTATGATAACCTGAGCAAAAGTAACTGTTCACTCTGGGTACCAGTAAACAGAACAGCAGTAATGAGTACTACATTAAAATACGTACTTATACCTACTTGGTAAGAAAATATCCCTAAGGAGATGATGGTGTCTCCTTTATACCTGGATGAAGATCAACATGAGGACTGTTATTTATTGACGTGATTTCAGTATTAAAATATACACTATTTCTAAATAGGTCACCACTGAATGTTTAACACATACAACAAGTCCTGAATACATATAGTTATTGTGTTTGACTACCTTCAGCTGAGCAGATCATGTAAACATGCAACTAACATGTAAACACTCACTGAGCTGCATGTTAAGAGGTCAGCTGACGGCTAACATGTTTACACCGTTAGCTAACAGAAACGGCAGCATTAACGAGGACAGAAACAAAAACACTGATCAGAAAAGTATAAAAACACACATAAATACATTTATCCCACATTTTAACGTTAAAATAAACTTATTCTGACTAATCTAAGGGTTTACAGCCTGCTAGCTTCACATTAAAGGCTGTTAGCATGCTAACCTGATTTAAGTGTTTCCATTTAAGGCAGAAAGACGCAGAACTATTGAATTGTTATTATTATTATTGTTGATATTATTATTATTATAATTATTACATTAAAGGTAAAATAAACAATGAGGTCTAAAGAAACACACCAGTTTGTCCTCTCGTGTGGATCCTGTCTGTCGGTTACATGGAGATTAAAACTCAACACGGAGCTTTTATTATATCAGTACATAAGTCTGAGACATCAGGAGAAACGTGGACATTAAAACTGTTCAAGTTTTAGACTGTCAGAAATGTGGACATGAAAATAATAAAAGAAGAATGTAAGTGTTAATAAATGTGAATCCCTTTATACTCACTAACAGAGTAGTTTTTGGTGAATAAAACTTCAAGAAATGAGGCCTGACTGTTCCATTAACGCTTTATTTTTATTAAATAATAAAATCAAACATATCAGTACGCTGACTCATTTTTACATGCTGTAATTTTATGATTCTTATGAAAGACATTTATATTTACTTTATTTATATATTTATGATTCTTTTGAAAGACGTTAAAGTTTTAGAAATATGACTCTAAAGATTTAAAGAAAGACTCTAAAGAAAGATTTGCTTGCTATTTGCCTCAGTGTTTAAAGTATAATAATAATAATAATAATAATAATAACCACATTTTAAGAGTCTCAACAAGGATACGGCCTCCATTTGGTGTAACAGTCCAACTGCTCTGAAATCATTCAGTCTGTGGCCATTGTTTCTTCTGCACAGACACATAACTCTGAAATGTTTGGTGACATGTATTACTGTAAATATGGGTGGAAACTATTCAATTATGATTTTAAAAAATTGCAAATTAATATTAATATTTCTGTCCTCTCCACTGCAGCTTGATGTTAGTCTTCAAATGCATTAGAGTGCAGACAATGACCCTGGGGTCTTCTTTTAGACTGCCTCACACACTTATGAAGCCTCTGACATTAAACGCCTCACACACTTTCTAAAGGGTGGCGAGGCGTTTACTGTCAGAGCCCCTGAGCTCTGGAGCCTCTCACCTGAGAACATCAGACTGGAGACCTCATCACCTGAGTTTTAATCTCTGCTTAAAGCATATTTTAATGATTGATTGGCACTTCTGATGATACTCTTGGATAAGTGCTGTATATATAAAGTTATTATGATTATTATTATTATTATTAACATTGTTGTTATGACTATTAGTATTATTATCATTATTATTACTACTACTTTTATTATTGTTATAATCATTCTTGTTATTGTCGTTATTATGATAATTATGATCCCTATCATTATTGTTATTATTGCTATTGTTCTTATTATTATGTCAAGAGAAGAAGCTGTCTCTCGGACAAATGTGGCTGATGACCCCTGCTTTAATGCACTGGCACGTGTTGGATACCCCAAAATGTCGGCATTTCCGATAGCACTTGAAGGCACCAGTTCTGGAGTTTGACAAAAGCCTCTTTGTTTTTTTTTCTTCTTAGTTTTTCTTCTTTTTTTCTTCTTCTTTTCTTCTGGGTTGTGTTTTGTCTTCTCCTTCTTCCCTCTCATGTCTGTATTCCTCCTCTGATCTGTTTCTTGTCCTCTTTGTCCTCTGGTCTCCTTCAGGGGCAGATGTTTCTCTTGTAATCTGAGAGTGAAGATCTGGATCACTCAGCATCAGACCCTGAACACCTCTCAGGGAGGAAGAGGACTGTGCCGGGCTGGTAGTGGTTCAGTTTTTCCGCAGACCCCGGTGGTTCCTCTGTAGTTGAAGATCAGATCTTCTTGCAGGCCACCTCAGACTCCATGGTGTAGTGAACATTTGAGCTCCTGAGCTGTTTGGTTCCCTCTGGTTTCTGCTGCAGGGGACTGGGGCAGGAGGAGGGATTTCCCAGCTCCAAAAAGAAAGGAGAAACTTTTCCTCCCGTTTCCATGAGGAGGAGGAGGAGGAGGAGGGACATTCCTCTCATTCTGCAGGCCGGGGGGGAGAACTTCCTGCCTCCGCTTGAACCGCTTTTTTTCGGGTTAAACATGAACCTAACGGGGAGCAGGCCTTCTTTCTTCACGGTTCAACATGGACCGGACGGACAATAGGACGGCCCTGCGGCCGAGCATGAGCTCCTGCTCCCGGAGACAGGCCGTAGAGCTGCGGGGAGGCTGCGGGGCGGACGGAGGGGAAGACTCTGCTCTCTAACTTTGGACTTTGAGGAGTTTTTCAGCCGCTCGGAGCTCCAGATCCGGAACAGAACCAAAGAGCAGCCCAGAGAGGATGGACGAGTGAGCGGAGCTGTGGGACAGGCCTCGGCCCCAGAGGAAGGTGAGGCTGAGTTTAATCTGAGATTTTTAAGACAAAGGTCCACCCCGAGGCTCCGGGCTGTCATGTGTCCGGACAGTGAAACAAACCCGTCCCGGGACAGTGAACTCACCCCCACAGATTATACTAACATTAGAGTGATTAACGGGCCCACGGTGCTTCTGTGATAGTGGAGAGAAACTTTGTTCATGTGATCATGTGTTCAGCTGCGGGGCACACAAACGGACGTGACAGAAAACTGATGCCTGTCTGCTACAGTCATTTACTGCGGGCCGTGAAGGCACCACGGGCAGACCCCGTGTTTTGATCATAGAAGTTTGGGCTCAGAGGATCAGATCAGGGTGTCTGTCATGGAGCTTCACGGTGTGACTGAACACCTTTACCTTGGTTTTTAACTCGGTGCGTGAGCGTGCGCGTGATTGTGTCAGCGCTGATGCAAACAGCAGCTTTCTCTGAGAATGTTAATGTGCTCACGGTAATCTGCTTAATCTCAGATTTGATCACACTGTTTACCCTGAAACACTCACCAGATTGAATCTGAAGTCTTGGAACAAAGGTTTGTGCTTACCCACTTTCTGCTGGTCAGTGAACGCAGCATGAGTCTGTCACATTTGAGAAGACAGAGGGCCATGCTGGTGCATCTGCAGAGGGTTAGAGGCTCTGCATCAGCGGATTGTAGGACAGTGTTTGAGAAGTGGGCGTGGCCACCGTGACGTCACATACTGGTCTGCATGAGTCTGTTTTACGGGGCAGGTGACCCTCCTGCTCCCCACACCTTAAGGCCTGTGATGGACACCTGTGGTCTCAGAGTTACAAACTGCTTCAAACTCTTGATAAAAATATGAATGGACTTTGTGAAAATGGCCAATTTAAGATTTCACCAGGATCAGTTCGACCAGAATTCATATGTTTTTAATCAAATGCACATAATAATCCATCATTGAGCGTGTTTGACAGTTCTGGTGCTAGTTTTTGGAGTGGGCCGCAACACTGCCTGCACCCTGAGGCTCTGTTTCCCTGCTCTGTAAACCCTCAGCAGTCTAAGCACGACCTTTTAAGACAACAATAGTCGCCAAAAAAAGCCCAAAAATACAAATAAAGAAAAAAATCAGTCTGACTCAAATACATTCGCTGGCCACTTTATTAAGTACACCTGGGTGGTTCCAGGTCAGTCCTCCTTTACCTTCAAAGCTCCCTAACTTTTGGTGTCACAGATTCATCAAGGAGCTGAAACATCCCTCAGAGATGTTGGTCCATATCTCCATGACAGCATCACACAACTGCTGAACATCCATGAGGAGAATCTCCTGCTCCACCACATCCAAAGCTGCTCTATTGGATTGAGATCTTGGGAAAGCAGGAGATAAACTCACTGTTACCTACAAGGACACATCATGGCTGCCACGCGTCCCCCGGGCTGGTTCAGCTAATCAGTCGTGCATGTTGTCTAAAATAACCAGAACACATGAACAGTGGGATCAGAGGAGAGGCGAGGAAGCAGCAGGAAGAACTTTGGCAGAGTTTGATCAATCAAGACCTCAGTCAGCATCTAAAGCTCTAGTAGACTGCTCAATCACAGCTGTGACACAAACATGACTGTTCGTCAAGCTGCTGACTGACCAAGTATCTGCAGGGAGTCAGGAACCACTTTTGGAAGGGATGGAGAGAACACAGCCCTCTGCTCCTCCTCAGACTCCAGGTCATCCACCCTGTAAGAACAAACATCATGTTTACAGAGGACTTTACACCTGCTGACAGGACACTTGGAGCCATCCTAGGTGGTGCAACACCTCTAATGTATACAGAGAGGGGACTTAGTTGTAAGTTTGAAGTTAGAGTTTGACCTCAAGCAGAGCTGATCCAACACTCAGCAGGTGACTGTGGAGGCCACTGGAGTTCAGTGAACTCACTGTTTGAGCTCTGAGACATGGAGCTGCTGGAAGTCTCCATCAGAAGATGGTCCACTGTGGTCATAAAGGGATGAACATGGTCTGCAACAATCCTCAGGTAGGCTGTGGGGTTTGAACCATGCTCAGGTGGGACTACGGGACCTCCAGCAGCAGCCTGAACCACTGATCCAAGGCAGGATGGATCCATGCTTTATGAAAGACCTAGAATCAGGTCTTTCTCAAACTCTGAGCCTAACATCTGAATGCAGAGCAGAGATCCAGACTCATCAGACCAGGAGACACTTTTACAATCTTCTGTTGAACAATTTTGGTGAGCTGTAGCCTCAGTGTCCTGTTCTTAGCTGACAGGGATGACACCTGGTGTGGTCTGCTGCTGCTGTAGACCATCTGATTTGAGATCTGATGGGTCTGGTGTTCAGAAATGGTCTTATGCAGACCTTGGTGCTGTTATCTTGGACCACTCTGCCATAAGTAAGGCATTTTTACCCAGGAACCCACTGTTCACCAGATATTTTCTCTTTTCAGACCATTCTCTGTCACCCTATAAATGGTTATGGGTTAAAACCCCATATTAGCAGCTTGTCAGGTTCAAAGTCTCTTAAATCACCTTTTTTCTTCATTCTGATGCTCAGTTTGAACTTCAGCAGGTCGTCTTGACCATGTTTAAAGGCCTAAATGCATTGAGTTGCTGCAGTGTGATTGGTTGATTAGCTACTGTGTAAACAAGCAGTGGAATGGGTGCACCTAATAAAGTGGCAATGGGTCAGTGGTCTAAGAGGCTTTTGTTTGTGTTCATTGATTAAACTCACAGCAGTAGACAGAGTTTTATTGACTGACCTTGGCTGACACTCATAACTGTGTAGAGTGAACTCTACTTCAGAGATATTGACACCTCGGCGTGCAGGACCCCCCCTCGCCTCTGTGAGGGGTGAAAGGTCACACTCTGTTTGGTTGATTTGAATAACACCTGAAACACTCAGACATCTTCAGCTCCTCATGCTTTGCTCTCCTCTGTCCTGAGACGCTTCAGTCTCTCTGGGCCTCTTATTTTTGACAGGACGTCCCACGCCATCAACACACAACCTCACGGCGGCCTCATGCTGGACGCATCTCCACAGCATGGCTGTGGTCTGCGTGTGTCTTCATTTTGGCAGAAAGCTCTACCAAGCCTCCAGACCCCCAACGTGATCCCCATGCCGCAGAGCTGGAGGCTCCTGTCCAGGCTGTGCCATGTCCCGGTCCAAGAAGACCTCATCAGAGGGGTCACAGTGCCTTCAGCGAGTTAACTATTATAACAGGAAGAACATGTCTGTGATGGGACAGGAACAGTCCAATCACATTTGTACAGACTGTGTTTACGTCTATGAGTGGGTCAGTAGGGTTGTTGCCAGATTAGTTACTAATGTTTTGCTATACTTTTACGCAGCTCTTTCTTTTTTCGTTCTTTATTTGCTTGTTTCATTCTTACCCAGAGTGTGGGGGATCTCTTGGCTCAGTGTGCTTTGTGTGATACATGAATAATACTAATAATGAATAAGCTGCGAGTTTGTACCTGGAACGTTCAGGGTGTCCACAGCCCTATTAAGCATAGAAAAATATTTACATGTCTAAAGAAGGATGATATTGACGTCACATCTCAACGACACAGAGCATTTAAAGCTACAAGGGCCATTTGGACAAGTATTTTTCTCATCCTTTACACCAAGAAGTAGGGGAGTAGCAGTGTTGGTTAGGAAAAACCTACCTTTAATGATATCTGTGTCAAGGATCTGAAGGTCGCTACGTGATAATTAAAGGAATTATGCAGGGTCAAAATACTGTAATGATGAATGTGTACTTCCCACCCAATCACCTTCCTTACCAAAATGTTCTGGACTTAGCTCCATTCCTTTCTAGCTCCACTGTGATTGTTGTTGGAGATTTTAACTTAATATTAAATTTGTTTATTGATAAACTTCCACGTAGTACCATGTCCCCCTCTCCTTAGGTCAACACGCTCTGCTTTATGTGAGGAATTTGGGCTTATTGATGCTTGGAGGTGCATCCACCCCTCTGATAAACATACATTTTTCTCAGCTCCACTTAAGTCCCAAAACAGGATTGATTACTCTTTTCTGTCAAGCACTGACTTATATTCAGTTTTATCATGTGACATAACCAGTATAATCATTTTCGACCATGCTGGAGTAATTATGGACCTTAATCTGTAAATGGCACTACTTCAGTCTCCTCACTGGAGGCTTAATGCTATTATTCTTAAAGATGAGAAATTTACTTTCCACTTTTCAACTGAACTTAAAGCATTTTTGAAAATCAATACTTCTACGTCTTTATGGGAAACATGCAACGCTTATGCGAGAGGGTTAATTATTTCGTACTCTGCAACAAAGAAGCACCAAAGACAGGAGAAACAAAAATCTTTAGAGAGTGAATTGACGGATAAAAAAAAAACGTATACTGCCTCTCCTTCATCACCATTGTGGCAAGAAATCCTGACACTCAGATCAGCTCTAAACTGTTTTTTTTTACTAAGGATGCAGAGAAGAAAATGAATTATACTAGACAGAGGTTTTATGAGCATGGAGATAAAGCGGGTAAATGTCTGGCCTATTATGTTAGGAAGCGTGCAGAATCCCAAACTATTGCAGCTGTTTCTGATTTAAAAAAAATGGTATATGAAAATAAACTGATAAATGGCTGAAGAATTTTTACAATATGTACTCTTCTGAACGAGCTCCAGAGGGGGAGCAACTACTGGACAATTTCTTTGCTCAATTTGACTTACCAAATCTGTCAGAAAGGCAGAAGACTGCCCTTAATAATAACCATAACTAAAACTGAAGTGATCACACTTACACTGGGTACATTTGGTATGGGGGGGGACTTTATAAAATGGGTCAAAATTATATATACTAGACCACAAGCAACAGTTTTGACTAATGGACTCGGGTCTGAATACCTCAGTACTCACAGAGGGGTGATGCAGGGTTACCCTTTATTGCCACTCCTATTTGCTTCGGCCATAAGGGTGACATCCACAACACGTAGTTTAGAGATCAGACAGCTGTGTCACAAAATAACCTTATACGCAGATGATGTCCTGATCCTTCTGACCAACCCTAAAACATCTGTACCTGCTCTTATTGATGTGATTGACAGATTAAGTCGTTTCTCTGGTTATAGGATCAGTTTGGCTAAATTAGAGGCTATGCCCCTTGGTACTCTCTCAACAATACCAACTACTGTACTTTACTTTCCTTTGAAATGGTCTCCCAGTGGGTTTGTGTACTTGGGAATCTTCATCAGCCCATCCTTTGATCAACTATACAAAGACAACTTTGCACCCTTTTTTTGTAAAATTAAACAGGACCAAGAGCGATGGCTGTCACTTCCTGTTTCCCAGTTAGGACGCATTGCCCTGGTCGAAATAAATTTGTTACCTAGGCTATTGTATCCTATCCAAATGATTCCTGTTCTGTTTTCTAAAAGGATGTTGAAGGACATAAATGGATGGCTCAGCTCTTTTATTTGAAACAAGCGTAGAACTCGGCTTAAGATAGTGGCTTGGACTTAACTAATATTAAAACTTATCTACTTTGTGCTATTTAAGGTTTGTAAGTGATTGGGTTAAGGGTAAAACTTCAATCTGGATGGATATTGAGACAGCATAATCACAGTGCAGACTAAGTGACTAATTATTTTTTAATAATTTTAAAGAAATTAAAGCTTGCTGTAGGAATCCTGTAACAATCAACACTCTAAAAGCACGGCGGCTTGAGGGAAGATCAAATATAACATCCATGTTCACCCCAATAATACATTATCCTGCTTTTTCCCTAGGTTCTTCAGACCCTGGTTTTCGGCATTGCTCTGATAAGAATATTAAATCTCTCCGCGACCTTTTCTTAGATGATAAGCATATGTCATTGAACGGCTTACTAACAGATACGAACTGGCAAAACAAGATTTCTTTCATTTTTTGCAAGTAAGGCATTATATCATTCATAAGACAACCCTTTTGATCACTCTGACATATCTGCTGTTGAGAAAATGCTGTTTCAAAAACAACTGAAGTGTGTCTGAGCTCTCTTTAGTGTACTTCATGTTTTTTCTACTGCTGATGCTCAGGGGTCAGAGGTGAGCTGTCTGTGACCATAGATGAAGAAAAGTGGGATACCATTTGGTCTCTCGCAAAAAAGATTTCAATTTGCACCCGGACAAGAGCAATACAACTTAAAATTTTACACAGATTGCATATATCCCCTCACCGCAGGCCTTTCTTCAGCCCCTCTCTTTCCCCTCTGTGTCTCAGTGTAAAACTGATGTTGGAACTTGAACTCATTGTTTCTGGTTTTGTCACAAACTTCAAAGATACTGGGTTGAAATTATAAGGGAAATGGAGAGAATTTTTCATTGTAATATAGAAGTGGACCCCATGTCCCTGATTCTAGGTCTTTCCAAGGGACTATTTGAAAACAGCAGCAACAAAAGACCGTACAATATTCTAACGTTTGCAAGTAGGAAAAATACTCCTCTGCAGTGGGTTAGTGACGAGGGTCCTCCTGTCTGTGGATGGTGCAAAATAACTTTTGAACTGATTCCTCTAGAATATCTAACAATGTCATACATCACAGTGCAGATCAGAGTGTGGTGCTCATTTCTGGACTATATTGGACCTGACCTCTCCTCACCCTATTAAAGGGCTGCTGTGCATGTGAGCGACACTCAAATACTGTAAGACTGATCTATGGAAAAACAGACTGATCTATGGAAAACCAGAAAACAGCAGCAGTAGTTTTATTGGTAAATATTCTGAGTCTGATCACAGTAAGGACAGGTGAAGGCCCTCCAGATGTGCAGTCACATCCTCAGGTGATCAGGACCTCAATGTCAGAGGTTTTTACTCCTGATGTTTGTGTGTGGAAGCAGACCGTCTCCACAGGCATCTATCACACTTTAAGACACTCAGACAGAAGACAGTGAGCTTGTCCATATTTATTTTACTCACACGGTGGAAGTTAGAAGTCCATCCCTCTCTCTCCTCTCTGCTCTGGGACATTCACCTGACGTTTAGGAGCCAATCATCTGTAACTACCACAGGAGCTCACGTCCCTCAGTGCTGCTCCACGACATTACCTCTGACCCCAAACTGGAGTGCACGTGACACACAGCATACTTTGACTCTGGAGTGAAGGATCAATGCAGTGCAGAGACTCAGTGAGGTCACATGACCAAGGTCAGAGTCTAAACCATCAATCATTCTGCTGCAGGTCCTGCAGATGTCAGTGAAACAGTCAAACTGAGGATGACCTCTGTAAAGGTCAGCGTGGGGCCTGATGTCTGCGGCTGAAAAAATGAAGCATTTCATATCTGTGTCCTCAGAATCAGAGGGAGAGAGAGAGAAAGAGAGAGAGAGACAGACAGAGAGGGACAGAGAGAGAGAGGGAGAGACACAGACGGGGGGGGGGGGGGGGGGGGGGGGGGGGGGGGGGGGGGGGGGGGGGGGGAAGAGAGAGAGACAGAGAGGGAGAGAGAGAGCTTAGGTTTGAGTGAGGGGCCCTCTGGGTCTGAAATTCCTCTTAGTGCTGCTCTGTGATATAAACACTCCTCTCCCTCTGTCTTCATTTCACCTTAAATCAGAACTGTTACAATCAGCACAAACACACAGTCAAATGTGCATTAACACAAGTTAGCAACAAATATATATATATATATATATATATATATATATATATATATATATATATGTATATATATATATATATATATATATATATATATATATATATATATATATATATATATATGTATATATATGTATATTATATATATATATATATATATATATATATATATATATATATATATATATATATATATATATATATTTATATATTTATATATATATATATATATACATATATATATATCTCAAAGGTTGCTCTGGTTAATATTACAACCATAGTCATACATATATCTGAAATAAATAATGTGAAAATTAATTAATTTATTGTATTAATCTACATCAATAATCAATACTTTTTTGACAGAGTGAGAAAAACAATAGTTCCATCCAAACGTGTTAATGCTCATTTTCATAAAAGGCAACATGTTTAAGAACATTTACATTATACTGCTATTATTATTATTATTATTATTATTATTATTATATTAATATTATGTTGTTATTATTTTACTGAGAAGCCGCTGGTGAGTTTTTATCCTGCCTTTCTTGGAGTTTCAGCACAGACTTGAACACCAGGAGAATATTCTGAACCAAAGAGACTGAAACAAAGTTTAAGAGGAAGACAAGCGGGTGCTCAGCTGTTGATGGTATGATCCTGAATATGCACCTGTGCTGTGGTCAGGTGTGTTATGTTTGACTCAAACTCGTCATGCTGCTGACTGTCTCGTGTGATTCATTAACAGCAGTTTATTTCCTGAATTCCACAGCTTTAGACACTGAAGTCACCACTTAATCTGGTCACATGTTAATCACTAGCACTGGTAAAATGACCAAGGCTGACTCTCAGTAACCAGAAAGAACTGAAAAGTCCACCTGGTCCTGAAGGGTCTCCATGGATCTGATGTCCTGCTGACTCTGGACCGTCAGGAAGTGTTTTTAATCAGCAGGCTCTGCTTTAAGGGGGGTGGACTTTAATCAAATGATGATGTGGAAGTTCAGAGGTATGACAGTCCAGTCCTGATCCTGGTTCAGACAGGGTCTGTGTTCAGGTCCTGATCCTGGTTCAGTCGGGGTTTGTGTTCATGTCCTGATCCTGGTTCAGTTGGGGTCTGTGTTCAGGTCCTGATCCTGGTTCAGTTGGGGTCTGTGTTCAGGTCCTGATCCTGGTTCAGTCGGGGTCTGTGTTCATGTCCTGATCCTGGTTCAGTCGGGGTCTGTGTTCATGTCCCGATCCTGGTTCAGTCAGTGTCTGTGTTCAGATCCTGGTCCTGGTGTGGTTGTCTTGAGGGGCTCATTGTTCCTGAGGGTGTGGATTAAGGACCTGCAGACAGACCTGGACTGATCTGCCCCCTACTGATATTGGGTCATATCCCGCTCACAGTGGAGGGACCTTTTTAGACTGAGGCCCACAGACTGTCAGTGTTGGTGCGTACCGCTGATCAGCACCACAGTCTGTGGTCCCAGAGGAGAGAGCAGAGCCAGTGAGGGCCATTCCTGCTGCAGGTTAAGGATCATATTGTCTTTATTTATCCATCGAGCAGATCTGTCATCCAGATCTGCTGGAGGACAGGTTTCTAGTGCCCTTCAGAACCTAGTGTTGTTCTAGTTTGGACACCCCTTCTTTAATCTGATCGTCATTTCTGTCTCTGCTGTGGTCCTTACACGTCGATACTTCTCTGTTAAAGGACAGTTTATTTAAAAAGAGTAAAAATTCTCTCAGAATGTCTGTGTGCTTGGTCTCTGACAGCCTGCAGAGATACTGAACAGTCTGTATGACAGTGATGTGTTTAAGCTCTGGAGTTTCAGTGGGAAATCTGTCCTGAAGACTGACTTCACAGTTGACTTGTTACAAAAGCTGCACAGCCTTTCATAAGTCTTGAAGGTACAAAACATCCCAGTGTTTGGGCTGCTGTCACTTTGAATCTGAGTCAACCCACCACACAAAATAAAACATCTTTAATCTGATATTTTAGAAGGAAAATGGTGTCTTAAGTTTGAATCAGTGCATCATGACAAATGACACATCAAGGCCAACGACAATAACCCCCCCCCCCCGTCCTCATAATCAGATATGGGTGCAGATGCCTGGCTTTGCTGCAGCATGGTCTCTTTCTGAACTATCGTTTTCCCTCTCGTCGTTAGTACTTACAGGAGGAAAGCAGCATAATAAGAAATGTAATGACCTGTCACCAGTTAATCTAACACCAGTTCGACTGTGACACTGGTCCTGTATAAGGAATGAGAAGCTCACATCTTCTGCTTGTGTTTTTTAGATCTGGGACTTTATGATCATTTCAAATGTGGTCTACATTTGGCTCATGGTTTTCAGCATCATCAATGATCTCTTTGACCCACCAACAGTTCCTCCTTGGCCCACCAGAGGGCCCCAGCCCATAGTTTGGGAAGCACTGCTGTGCATGAATGATGGCACAGTCCTCACCTGTCTCCCTCCAGTCCTCTGTGTGTCCTAAAGTCTCAGCCAGAGGACAGCTCCACCCCTCACAGAGAAGCCCCTCCAGGTCAGAGAGAGTCAGACCATACAGGTAAAACTCCTCCATGCAGTCTCCAGGTGAGCTGACAGGCTCCTCCTCCTGAGACTGAAGACATTGACGTTGGACCTCCGATGTATGAAGACACGTCTGAGCTGTTCTTGGGCTTCTGATGTTCTCCTTAAACACATCAGCAGCATCATAATCATGATGCCTGACTGTTTTAATCCAAGTAAAAGAAAAATCCAACCCCAAGTCCAGTGAAGTCAGGACGTGATGTAAAATATTAAAGATGAGATATTTAACATGCAAACTGATGAACTTTATTGTTTTATGTAAGTAAGTCTGAGGAGTCCACATTTCAGTTGTTTTTGGACATCATGGACGTGGTGTCCTCCGGGCTAAAGAGGAAAAGGCCAATCCAGACTTTTATCAGGGCAAAGGTCAAAAGACAATATCTGTGATGGTATGGGGGGGGGGTTACTGCCCATGGCATGGGTATGCTGTCCATTAATGCTGAAAGGTATGTACAGGTTTAGGAGCAACATGCTGCCATCCATCTTTTTCAGGGATGTCCCTGCTTATTTCAGAGACAATGAAGACATATTCTGCTCCAGTTACAACATCGTGAAAGGCTGACCTGCTGCAGCCCACACTTGTCTCCACTGAACAGGTGAGGAGCTTTAGGATGATGAATAGAGACCCCAGACTGTTGATGGACTGAAGTCAAACTTCAAGCGAGAATGTGAAAGAATTCACCTCTAGTCCTCAGTTCCTCAGTATTAAAGGACAGGTGATGTAACACAGAGGTAAACATGAACATGTCACAGCTTTTTTGTAATGTGTCGCAGGCACAAAATTCAAAATGAGTGAATATTTTCAAAAACAATGAAGTTTATCAGTTTGAACATTAAATATTTTGTCTCTGCAGAGAGAAGTTGATCTTTGTCTAAATGGATTTGAAATCATCGTACTCTGTACATATTTATGTTTTACACAACGTCCCAACCTCACGGGGCTGTTGTTAATGGACCTGAATTTGTGGAGCCCTTGGTAGTCCTAAAGCTGTGATAGGTGCAGAGTCAGACCTGGTCCAGGTGTGACAGGTATGTTATCTGTTCATATCAAACAGGTTCTGTTGGTCCTTCTCTGATTCATGTCTGCTCCAATGACAGTGTTTCCTCTTTACATCATGAATCAGCTGTTTGTGGACCTGTTCAGGAACAGGTTCAGGTCTCTACATGTCTCTCCTCAGCTTCACACAGTCCTCTTAAAGTCTAATAAAAACTGATCTGGGAGGACGTCCTGCAGTGAAGACCTGGACTGACCTGAGTCCGAGTCTCAGAGAATATGAAGTCCCTCAGTAACTGTCATTATTCTCCTTTTTACTGGAAGGTTGGCAGAGTGAACGGGCACTGTTACAGCACCTCAGAGGTATGAAGGAGTGGCTCCGTCCTGAACGCTCCCCAGATCCACCTGTCTCCCTCCCTGCACCACCTGTCACACTGAGGGTGGGGGGGAGGAACAGAGGTGCACTGCCTCAGACCTGCTCAGAGCAGTCAGTGTCAGTAAAACAAAGTCAGACCTCAGACCTCATGGATTATTGATTTTCAGGCGGAGGGACAGTGATCTCTTGGAGCCCACAGGTAGGTCTGAGACCTTCTGAGCTGGATCTTTGAGAATCATCAGGGTTTAGGATGAACTGTGGTTTCTTAAAGAATGGTAGGACCAAGTGGATCAGGAACATTTCTATAAATTAGATCAAAGTCCTGAAAACCTCATCAAGGACCTTAGACTTCCTCGGCAGGGTTTTATTCTCTGTCTTTACTGAAGTCCTTATTATTATCTGTTCTTAAAGACTTGTTTTGTTTTGTTTTGTTTTGTTTTGTTTTTTGTATATTTTTTGGGGGGGTGGCAAAGAGCTGCAGACACAGTGATTGGATGAGTGATGACCGAAGAATGTGGATGTGTGAAGAACGTGTTTGAACTTGTCTCCGAAGACGGAGCGACATGTATCTGAGGTGTCTGATATCCAGATCAGGATTTGGTTTGAGCGCTCGCCTCAGGGAGTAAGGTTGTCAGAGGATGGACTTCAAGAAGGTCCAGTTTGGCCCACTGGATCCACAGACTCCACTGTCTCTTTAAATCTTTTTATTCATGTTTTTGGAGGAGCTAGAGTTTAGATCAGGCCCAAAGACTCCGGTCGAACCCTACCTGAGCTCACAACTGTCAGAGTCAGGCCGGGCCTGGCCCCTCCACTAAACTGTATTTGAGGGCCGATCGTAATTCAGACCCAACATCTTTCATGTTCTAGGCTTGTAGGTGCAGTTTGTAAGCTGTTTACCTGCAGAGACCTGTGAGGAGACCTGAATGAGGGTGATGATGTCACAGAGGTAGATGAACGAGCTGAAGGTGCTCCATACCTGCACACTGGCATAGCCTTAATTCTTTTTTGCAACCTTAAGCTCCTCTTTGTTTGTAATCTGTCCAGGTGATGCACGAGCCTGGGAGTTAAAGGACGATGTGCTGAACGTGCTCAAAGAGGCGTATTTATCAAAGCCTGACTACATGTGTGCTGTTATATCATGTTTTAATGTGGTTGCTTGCTAAATACTTATGTTGTGGTTGCTTGCTAAATACTTATGTTGTGGTTGCTTGCTAAATACTTATGTTAGTCATGATCATCGCCAAAGCTCATTCCCTCTCAGTCTAAAAGAAAAGCAGGCCCAACCCGGTCTGACTGAGGGGGACAGACCCCTGGCTTTGGCCCACTGGCCGAGTTTGGGCTCAGATAGATGATCTAACCTCTAGAGGGGGCGTGGCCTACTTCTATTGCAGATGATTGGATGGTGTTTTTCTGAGGTCTCTGCTGTTTTGGCGTGTACGCTGATGGATGAGTTTTTCAGTGTTAATATCTCAGTGTTAATGTGCACGTAGACCAGGAGAGCAGCTTAATCCTGAAGAATCTGCATCAACATGTTAATGTTTAATCCACTGTTTATGTGAGGGTGGGGGGGGAGTCCACATCTGGAGCTGATTATTTGTGAAGGAGGGCTCGCTCAGCTGTCATACTGATCGTCTGACTCACTCAGACCTCCTGTCCTCTCAGGACGCTCACAGTCATCCAACACTGGCTGTGTGCTCCAGCAGGGCCCACTGCTTCAGCTGAGAGTTTGTTCTTAATCCTTTATATCTGATATGTGAGGATCAGGAAGGAATAAAAACACTGTTTCATGTAAAGACGGAACTTTAAATGAAGGTGACACTTCAACATGTTTGCATATTTAAACTAACTCTTAATGTGATTCAAAGACCAGACTGAGCAGAGAGAATGTGAAAACAGTCAAGACAGTCACACTGAATACAGACTGAAGGACATTAAATTAAAGTCTGAGTTTATGTGCAGTGTGAGGAGAAGCTCATGGTTCAGATGGATCAGTTAAAGTCAAACAGAACAAACATTATTGAACTCTTTACTGAAGCCTCTGTATCTTTGTTGACGGTGTGGATTTATAGCATGGATGTGGTCCTTAATCTGTTCTCTTGGGTATTGGGCTGGTTTTAATCGGCATCAGCCTGTTTACTGTGGTTCTTCTGCCCATGGGCTCACAGTGGCACCACAGCTCAGCCCCGTCTTCGACTCTCAGGTGAGTCCATGCTGATCTTAATTTCTCTTTAAAACAGATGGTAAATATTGTGTCTCTGAAAAGAGGATGGTTATATTCTGTGTACAGTCAGGCTTCTGTCATTAAGTTATTGTCACACTTGGTTTAATGTAAGAAGGTCTTCATCTGTTCTGCTGAAGCAGGTGATACACAGCAGTCAATGACCCCGCTTTGGAGTAAAACTACATAAAAACCCCGCTGGCTCGACTAGATGCTACAGTAAGACTCTTCACAGCGTTTCACTTTTCCTCCACCGTCCCCCTGAGTTTGTGATGCAGCGTATGGGCCACGTGTTCTTCCACCAACAACGTCCTCTCAGTACCTGCTGCACCGTTGAGTTTTTACTACAGCATGATTGGAGAAGGTCAAAGGCTGGTCTATCAGTGGTGTCAGGGTAAAGGTGCTCCCTCAGCCCACCTCCTGGCCTGGACTGTCTTTAGAGTGTAGAGGGCTCCCCTGATGCCTCCATGACCGTATGGACCAATCTCTTCTGTGTTTGTCACATGGAGTTGAAGGCAGCCGTCAGCCATGGTCTGTGTTCTCTCTGCATTTAGATTATGAGTGTCAGATTGTCTGAGCTGTGGAACATTTGGGTAGACCGAGCAAGTGATCAGGGAAAAATACGACCTTGGAAAACTCCAGTGTTTAAAGTCAGACAGCCTTTACTCACAGACACTGTCATTACCTCAGAGTGCTTCATGTTTACAGTCCTGAGTGCAGTGAAAGTAGTCCTCCATCTGTTGGTCACCACCAAACAAAGACCCGGTTTTACCTCGACGTGCATGCTCACGTCCTGATGTAACATTAGAAGTTATGGTCTCAGTTTGTGCATCCTGTAGACTAAGTATGGCAGCAGGGACAGGAATCTGGCCCGTCCTCTTCCTCTGAATCTTCATCCTTCCCTCTCGTCCATCTGGTGCCCGGGTAATCTGAAGATATGCTGGTTTTCAGCTTTGCTGCGCAGCTTGAACTGCAGGTTTATGGAGTTATTTCAGGTATACCAGGCTGTGTTTTCGACACCAGCTCTAGTCAGAGGATGACCATCAGTTTGATTCTTCTGTTGCTGCTTTGACCTTGAACAAAAAGAAATTACCTTTAAAAAACATAATTTGTCTTTGCTACACATTCAAATGCTGAACTTTATCAAACTTTTGCCCCAGCAACGTCAACCAAAACCACTGCATCAGAGGACCTGTGAGACCCGCAGGGAGGCCAGAACCAGGAGCCTGTCCACACCAGATGGTGCCAGACCACCCTCCATAGGACAGCCTGAACCCAGACAGCCTCTACCTGGACAGACCACCAACACCAAGCCCTGTCTCACCAAGTGCTGCTGCAGCACCTCAGCATGATCAGCCCCTGACGCCCCCTAAAAGCCGAGTGTAGCGTGAGCAGCCACACAGGTAGGTATTACTGTGACCATGACCTCTGCGGTTGCTGTCATGGCCTGTTTTTCTTCTTCTCTGTCACACAGTGAAGTGAAGATGCTGCCATGTTTACGGGGCATCATGTGATATCAGTAAGTCATTCTGAGCATGCACCCCTGCATATTTATGTATGTCTAGCATGTTACAGAGTGTGTTTGAGAAGAAGAACCCTGAGTTTGTCTCCCACTGACAAACAAGGCCACCTTTACAGAGGGTAAAGTGTAAAGCTGTCAAGGGCCCAGCCATGGGGGGCCCATAGAGAGTCAGCACAAAGTGGTCCATCCAGATTTAATAAGATATTTACTATAACTTATCAGACTTAAGACTCAACTTAAGGATGTTTTTATCGTTGCTGGTTCCAAAATGACCCCTTCCTGGTATGAGCCCTTAGTTTTGTCACTCTGATGTTAGTTTGCAACAGACAGATGACAGACACACGCATGTCAGGGACATTACATACAGACAGTCAGTAGATGTGAGGCCTCTGAGGTGAGAAACATTGCATTTAATGTTTGTAAAAGACCTTCAAAGAGACCATCACAAAACAACTCTTTTTTTACTTAAAAAAAAACAAACAAAATATGACTTTAATAACATTCAATAAGGAGAATATATTTTGTTTTTTTTTAAGTGAAATGAGTTGTTTTGTGATGGTCTTTTTGAAGGTCTTTTACGAACATTAAATTCATTTGGAAAACACACTGTCAAATGACCTCTAGTAACCAGCAGGTCCTAGCTTTGAAAAAATACATTTAATTGGCTTTAGTATAACTTTAAGTTTGTTATATTGGACTGAACTTTTTGCTTTGGAGCACAAATGTTAATGTTGGCATCATAGGCTCTGATAAATATATTTACTGTCATGCTGAAACCCTCCATCATCCTAGTTCTTTTCAGGTAGTGAATGGATATATAAACAGTTATTATCATGACTGTCAGTTGTTTTTTATTCCTTCATTTGTTTGGAGAACTGAAAGATCAGACCAGAGAAAGGTTCTGCTCAGCTCCGGTCCTTCAGCCTCTCCTGTGTGCTCTAGTTGTGACCTTGACCTGATGTTGACCTGCAGAGCAGTAACACTGAGGTTTGAGTGGCCTGGAGAGTCAGACAGGGCTGGGAGCTGGAGAGCAGAAACATTGACCCTGAGGTCACTCCTAGACAGGCTCAGTCATGAACACTTTCCTCAAACCTCCGTCCCTAAATGATCGGCCATGTGAGTTTCCTTCTCCCAGCCCCTTGGCCTCCCTGCAGACTTTGTGTTTGTCTGTCTTCTCAGCTTGAAGAACGTGACCTCTTGTTGACCAAAGCTAACATTTTTCCTTTTGTCTCATGATTTCATTTATCTACAGATGTTTCGGAAAAAAGCCTCTTCCTCGTTGAGAATGAGAAGAATAACAGAAAGCTCTAGATGTAATAATTCATTCCTTTACTCTATAGAGAGAGCTGTTTACTGTTGTTTACATTCATGGTTGTTGGGGAAACACACTTTAACTGATCTGCAGTAAAGCCTCGTGTGACCACAGACTGGGTTCACTTCACTTTCTAAATCACTTCCTGAAGGTCTTGAATCTGATTGGCTTATATGAAGCCGCAGATACACTCAGTGTGTTTCTCTGACAGCTTTGGATGCCTCTGTCTCCTGTTGTGTTGGATGTTCTCAGATCACTGGGTTTGATTCTGTCTAATGTGATAATGCTGCCACAGTCAGGCGGTGATTCTTTTCTGCTCTTCGTGTGAGGTCTTCAGTGGAGATGCTGTGATACTGTGTGATGTTCAGATGATACTGCTCCTGATCAGCTCTGACTGACTTACAGCCAAAGTCGTGGCTCGAATCCATCTCTAAAAGTTTCCAGGGCACAATCACACACACACAAGCTGCTGTAAACCAGTTGCCAGTTATCCCATGATGCAGTGCACTTGGCTGGAGCTCTTTTCTGCTGAGCAAGGCATTCTCAGCATTTTTTTGGCCACTTATAAAAGTTTAAAAATATTAAACTCCCCGCAGACAGAGATTTCTGCTGGTCAGGGTCACCTTTGACTAAAAGAGTTCATCGAACCATGTTTAACACATGACCTGTGACCTCATTATAGCCGGAGTCTTTTCATGACATTCTGTATTTTTATGAATAACATTTCAGTAACGCTCTCGATAAAGCCTCTGTATAATGCATCATAAACATTGTAGGCTTGTTTACAATAAAATTTGTTAAATTATAATGCATTATAATCATAGTTATAAGCACTCATGGTCATAAACAGTGCTTCAGAAAAGTAACCATAGTTCATCATCATAACAGCGTTTATAGTGACCAATAAACATACCTATGGTGTTTAATATTCAGCATATAGCTGTAATAGATTATAAATATTCATAATGCTTCATATGAATAAATCTGACTCATTCTAAAGTATTTTATGAAGATTAATGAGGAGTTAAAGGTCCAGGTCCCTCATGTCAACGTTCTTCTCCTTCATGTTGTTGAAGGCTCTTGTGGAGAAGATCATGACACCTTTGACTAAACCCTCAGCTCAGAGAAATGCTCTGTCAGTCTTTAAAGAAAATAACCCTTAAAACGCTCTGTTTTTACTTCCTGGAGGTTGTGATGTCATAGCTGTACAGCCTCCACCTCCACATATGTTTCCTGTTCGTCACAGGCAGACATCATGACTGTTTTAAAGCTCCACAGCCTGTAACCCCTCATCCCCCTCCATGTTGTTTTAGCAGCCAATCAGAGCAGAGTTCATTATCATAGCCTACTGCTCTTTGCCCCCCCAGAACAGAGCGTTTCCAAAGAGGAGGGACAAAGAGCAGTATCTGATCCTCTCCACAGACCACATTTGTATTTCTAATTTATCTCTAATTTATTTATAAGTCATTTAATAGACACACAGACATGATGTAAACACGTTTAGTTCAACACATATGCAGGTTATGACTATTTAAATAGATTCAAGTTTATGGAGACTTTCATTCATAAGGCTCATTTATGCTCGTCATACGCCTGAAAATTAACGCGTCCGTTTCAAACAATGGTTCCATCACTGCCCACATACTCGCATGCGTCCTTTACGTTGGCAATGGATGTTAACCATTACATCCACCAGGGGGCAGGCCGGAGTCAAAAGTGTCTGACAACAACAAACAAACAAAGAGAAACATGGTGACTGTGGAGGAGGTAGTGTTAATGTATATTTTACATAGGAGACAGAAACGGAGGCAGTTTTGCAGGAGGCGGTGGTCTGTCAGGCCACTAAATAAAGAGCCCCGCCATTTTCTTCTTCGTTTCTTTCTAGAGATGCGTATCAGGTAGTGACGGCAGCAACACTGCCCCCACGGTTTCCGGTGGTACTGCTCCGTCTGGCCCGTATCCGTAAACTTCAATGATACGTGCAGAAATACAGACGAAAAGAACGCAAAGCACGGACGGAGAGCTCCGTCCGTATCCGTATCCGTATGTAACGTTGAGCATAAATGAGCCTTTACAGTACACTGTTATCCATTTATAAACACCATTATAATCCATTATTAGTGAATTATAATCTATGATTTGATTCTGAGTCACCATAAGAAGTCATTAGACAAACTAACTAAAGTAATTAATATGTTTTATAAGCAGAGGCATTTTTTCAAGTCTTTTTATACTTTAAATTAGGTGAAAAAAATGACTCTCTAAATGCCAAAAAGCAAACAACACCCTATAAACTTTTTTGTATTTAATTTAAACTGTTTCTAACATTTTAAACCATCAGAGGTTTAAATTCCAGAATGCTTATTTTATGTTAATATTAATGCTTGTTAGGTTGATTGATGACTCCAGATTGCCCTTAGGTATGAGTGTGAGCATGAATGATAGTCTGTCTCTCTATGTTGCCCTAAGATTGGCTGGCAACAGGTCAAGGGTGTACCCCGCCTCTCGCCCTAATGTTCGCTGTGATAGGCTCCAGCTGTCCGTGACCCAAAGAGGGATTAGCTGTACAGATGATGGATATATGCACAATAATATTTCACTATAATATGTTTATAATACAGAATCATAGTGATAGATTAATGATACTTTTTTAGAGCATTAAAATGAACATGAGTGCCTGTGACTGATTAAAAAGCATCATATGTGAATCAAAATGTCTTATAAACATGCCTACAATGTGTTTATGATGAATATAAACAGATGTTTCATAGAAAGTTTTACAGCCAACCTCTGTCCAGACGCACGTCAGCAGTGAGTGCTTGCCCTCTGACCTTTCTGGTAGCCCAATGCTCGCACAGGGCCATGGCTGCCGTGACACGTGGTCTGATCAGGCCCCTGATGGTGGATCCACTGCTTGGTTTTCAGCAGCTGTAGTGCTAACCATGCTAACCTGCTAACTCTGCTGTAGAGGTTAGCTAAACAAACGTCATGTTGAGTCATCACACAGCCGTCACAGCCGCCACAGCCGCCATCGTGTGATTCTGTCTGGTTCTCTGTCTCTCACATCGTGGGGCCTTTCAATGGAAAGCTTGGGGATGGGGGGGTCACTGCTTCCTGTTCTCTGAGATCCGCTCTTAAATATCTCTGTGCCACTCCTCCTTCTCCTCCTCCTCCTTCTCCTCCTCCTCCTCCTCCTCCTGTAGGGAGCATCGACCGGGGCCGGAGTTTGTCCTTCCATGAGGTGCGTAGCCAGCGGGAGGCAGAGATGAGGGCTGCAGCAGAGGAGTCGTCCAACAGCAGCAGCAGTGTGGGAGGTGGAGGCGGTGGGAGCAGTAACGTGCTGCAGCGCCTCCTGCAGGAGCAAATGAACAGGAACTATGTGCTCCAGCAGCAGCAGCAGCAGCAGCAGCAGCAAGTGGGGGGTGGAGGGGGGTACCCCGGACAGGCTCAGGGGCCCGAAGACCACTCTGTGACCCCTCACATCGCCCGGCAGGAGCCTCAGGGACAGGAGCTGCAGACAGATGGAGGCGTGGAGAAGCTGGTCTCCCCCAGAGGAGGTGGAGGTGGGGGGAGCAGTGGAGGGGGTGGAGGCTTAGGAGCAGGGGGAGGAGGCAGCAGCGGAGGAGGGGGGAGCATCCAGGCACCATGTACAAACCCTGAGGACCTCCCCACGTACGAGGAGGCCAAGGTGCAGTCTCAGTATTTTCGTGGTCACGGTCCTCCCCCCCCTCAGCCCACACAGCAGAACAGCCCTCCCCAGCAGCCCCCCCTCCCCACCTCTGTGGGGGCCGCCTTCTACGTCACAGGTGTGACCAACGCCAAGGTGCGCACCGAAGGCCGCCCGACGGTGCAGCGTGTCAGCGGAGCAGGGAAGGTCCACCAGGATGATGGACTCAAAGACCTGAAGCAGGGCCACGTGCGCTCCCTCAGTGAGCGCCTGATGCAGCTCTCGCTGGCCACCAGCGGCGTCAAGGCCCACGCCCCCGTCACCAGCGCCCCGCTCTCCCCTCTGATGCCTCCACCCGGGCCGCCGGGAGACTACTACAAGCCTCAGCACCGCGGCCCGCCTCCAGACTACCCTTTCAAAGGAATGAGCTCTCCCTCCAAGCCCCAGGACTCAGGGGGGCATTTCTACCAGGAGCAGAGAGTCAGGGAGCACTCCAGGGAGGTGCCCCACGTCAGGTACCAGCCCCCGCCCGAGTACGGCTCCTTCAGGTGAGGACCCCACAACACACATGAACATGCTCCTAATACCCTCACACATCCATGAACCTGTAATGAGGGCTTCCCTCAGAACAGAGACCTTCTGGAACACTCACAGTGATCGCGAAGGCTCCAATGATCCTGGTCCATCCTGGAGGTCCAAATATTCAAGCTGACATTAGGAACGCCCTGTCAGACTCAGGAGGTGGGACCATTTCCTGGTCCCCTGAGCTGACCAGCTTATTAACTGGGATGTGACATAGCTCCCACCTCTGAGGGGATGCACCTTACGTCAGTGATTGCCAAAGGGGGCCTTATGAACCTCAGGGGAGGCCAGCAGCCATGTCGGGGGGCAAGATCAGATTGGCAGACACTGCAAAGTGAACCTCCATTTTACCGTCAGACTAACATTTAAGCACAGCAGACTTCTAAAGGAGGCTTTGTAAAGACTGGTCTCTGCTGACTCCTCCAGGCTCTGGACCAAAGTCCCTCACAGAGGTGGACTCACAGGTCCATTGATGGTTTTAATGCGCAGTCACCGCAGTAAGGTCTCTGGTGTCCTTAATTGGCCAAAGACCCTCAGAAATGAAATGAGAACTCCTCCTGGTCTCCCAGAGTGTTGTTATTCCCTGTGCAGGATCCTGTTGGACCTGTTTACGCCTCATGGGGAAGAACTCAGACATGAATGCTGCAGGACTGAAATCAGCAGACAGACAAGTTCAGACTTGACTCTGATGACATTATTTAGACTAAATGAAGGAATGATAGCTCCAAACAAAACCTGTTTGCAGCTGGAGTATTCCCACGGTCCAAAGAGAAAGAGGCAGCAGGTGATCAGACCAACAGACTGATCTGATTGGTCAGTCTGAGTCCATGTGATCTGTAGTAATCCCAGGGCAGAGTCTGTCACAGTCCAGACACGCCAGCAGCAGGAATCACAGTTTAGAGCTCAGAGGTGAACCAAGTCAGGAGACAAAACGCTCCGTCACTTTAAAGTTTTTATGAACTGCTGTGGTCTGCAACTGCTGTCAGAGCATCAGGGACAAAATGAGTCTGAAATGAATGAAGTCAATACAACAGAATACAACTACAAACTACAAGTACAACTACAAGATCAACGAGGAGGAAGACACACTGCACTGTCACTGTTTCAGGGACAGGCCTAAGACAGACAGATAGATAGAGAGACAGACAGATAGATAGTACAGCATGCTTGCTGCATTGTTGTTATGTCCTTCAGGGCAGTCTCTCTTTGTTATTGAGCTCTAATAGTCTCTAGCTGTTCTCCCAGACCTGCTGTAGATAAAACTTTAGATCAATCCTTAAATCTACTAAATCCCAAATTAGATCAATAGAATTTAAATCCTGACTTTGACTTGGCCAGTCCATCAGGTCCAGTCCTCCAGAGTCCCTTTTCTTGGTCCAGTAGTCTCTGCACAGTATTGAAGTCTGCCTGGGGTCATGTCTTGTTGGTATATGAACCCACGACCATTCAGATTCAGTTTTCATGATACAGTTCATTTTCACTAAATTGCTCACGTCCTCCACCAATGGAGCCTTATACCATAACCATGTTTCACTGTGTTTCCAATGCATCCACCATGAAAATGTTCTGCTGAGTTTCATCTCAAACTCAGTGCTGACTGAAGAGTTCTAACCTGGACATCAACAGTCCAGAGTTTGTGCTCCCTGGTAAATCTGAGGAATTTCTGGATGTCTGCAGGCCTCAGTGACGCCTTCTCAGCAGCTTTCTCTGCTGATGGTTCTTCTGGAGACCCTCTCAGACTCAGCATCTGATCAGCATCAGGGGTGTACAAATGAAAATAGTAAATATTCATGGAATAACAAAATGAAGCTGAAGAGAGGGAAGTGAGCATGGACTGTCATATATATATAAACCTTTAGTATTTATACTTATTAAAGAATAATAACATACATGTGGTCATCTATCATTGACAGACAGCTGACGTTCATTCATCACACATCATATAATCCTGTCATCAGTCTGACTATTACACCTGTAACATACGTGTAATAACCATGTAATAACCATGTTCAGAGATGATCCAATGTGAATCTGGACCCTTTGTTTCCTGCTCAGGTCCAGTAAGGAGGGGTCCCTGCACTCCCAGAGGACCCTCCACCAGCACAGTCCCACTTCCTCCGTCACCTCTGTGGGCTCCTTATCTCGCACTCAGTCCTCCACCCTCAGCAGCATGCTCAGCGCCTCCCACGCCTCCCACCCCTCCTTTCCTCACCTGCACCCCCATAACCAGGGGGAGCCCTTCCACCCCATGGGGCCTCGCAGCCAGCAGGGTCCTGGCACCCATCCAGGAGAGAGCTTCACCCTAGGGTCCATTCACCAGGCACCACCCAGAGGTCATGCTTTGGCGAATGACCCTTACGGCTCCACCCCCAGGATGCACCATCACCACCACCACCAGCAGCAGCAGCAGCAGCAACAGTTTTCAGGAAACCCCCCTCCTGTGCTCCAGCCCCCCATCCAGGCTGCACCCTTCCCCCACCCACACGCCTACTCTCACCAGCAGGGGGAGCCCTTTGCCATGATGGCTCAGGCTCATCAGATGGTGGAGGTCCTGACGGAGGAGAACAGGATGCTGAGGCAAGAGATGGAGGCCTGCCGTGAGAAAGTCACCAAGCTGCACAAGGTAAAGTGATGAAGACGATGATGAGAGACGAATGAACTCTGCAGAAGTTAGTAGAAGTTAGGAGGAGTCATATCAGTAATGCTTTATGATCAACACCATCTTTATATTCTGACCTCCTGTCTCTGTCTGCCTCCTATACCACCTGGTCCTTGAGCAGCTGGAGACGGAGATCCAGCTGGTCTCTGAGGCCTATGAAAACCTGGCTAAGTCCTCCTCCAAGAGGGAAGCGCTGGAGAAAACCATGAGGAACAAGCTGGAGCTTGAGGTGCGCCGGCTGCACGACTTCAACAGGGACCTCCGTGGTGAGGGCTTCATGACAGACTTTAGTTGTCTTTTACCTTAAAGGTCTTTGCATGTAAGAGGAACTAAAAGGAAAACTATTTATATGTCATAAGAGTGACTGTGTAGGTGTGACCTTACTACAACAGCACTTTGTAAGCTCAGGTAACTCAACAGTGGAAAAGGGTGATAATGTGGTTAATGTACCTAAAACATGACTAATAAACAGCTGAACAGGAGCAGTTTGACCTCACCAGAGACTTTATACATAAAGTCAAATCAAATTATACGTGTGGACGAATCAATAATTTCACTGTTAAACTTCTAAGAGTGTCAGAACAAGCGCAACGTTTAATCACATTTACTTCGAGAACCACACAGCGTGTTTCCAAATCTTCAGTCTTTTGTTTTTAAAGTGAATCTTTTTATCCAGTGAAAAATCAAGTGTTGGGCATCAACCCACCTCTGCAGACAAACTGTCCCATCAGGAACCACTTTAGACAGACACCAGGAGGGGGGGGCAGGCCCTGGCCTGACTTGGTTTGTTATCCAGACAAAACTATCCAGAAGGATTTGTTGTCCAGTAGGGAAACTCCTGCGTCTCCGTGCATCCACTTGTCATTGTTGTTTGTGAAAAGTTTGTCTTCACCGGAAAGCGTGCATAGGTGTTATATGTGTGCATATAACACCACTGTTGCTATGCAAACCTACAGTGCCATCTACTGGACTGGCAGGCACACTACAGTGTTTTCAGTTGTTCTAGCGTCTATTAATTAAACACTTCTATTGGTGCTTCTTTGGTCAACACCTCAATACATTGTTAGACATACACTGTTCAGAGTGTTATTTAATTATCTCTATATTAACGCTGAAACGTGTTAACATTGCTGTATATTCATGGGGCAAATAAGCTTTAATGACGGGCATTGTAGCATCTTTTGGTACTAGTCAAACAATGGGAGCAGGCTGGATTATTGACTCTATAAGTGTCACTTTCTGGCTCAGAGTTCAGAGTTAAGTTACACAGCAACACTCATCGATTTGATTTACTAAAACTTAATTTTAACACTTGTTTTTGACACCAACTCCTTTTCAACGGAGAGTACATTTCCAGGGATTTGACTCAATCTGGAGTAGAATTAACTGCTACTGGTGAAACACCAACATTTGAACTCTTCAGAGTTTTCTGTGAACCTGTCGGGGCTGATTTGGAGATTGATGTTGACTCCTGTGAAAACTGCCCCATAGATGAAGCCTGAAGAAGACGGTGTCCACACTCAGACTGAAATAAAAAGCAGAGCTGACCCTGTTGGTATTAATCTCCATCTTAAGATATTTAGACAGCTCTGAGTTAACATGAACATCATTAAATATAAAACAGAGCAAGACCATTAACAAAGCTGTGTCATATGTGTGAAATCATGGGCGCTGGAGCCTGTCCCAGCTGACACTGGGGGTGGGGTGGACCCTGTACTGGTGTCCATAAAATTACAGGGCCACATAGAGAGGCAGACAACCATTCACGCAAACAGTCCTAAAGCCAGAGTTATCCTAACCAGCATGATTGTGGTCTCAGAGGGGAAACTGAAGTACCCACAGGGAACCCACACATGCACAGGGAGATCATGTGAACTCAGCACAGAGGCCCTGACAATCAGGGGGATCAGTTCAGCAACCTTCAGCACCCTCCGCTGGACCACGGTGCAGCTGGTTTGTTCTGTGTGTTTTTTATAGTGTGAGTCCTTTGGCTTGTCTCCTAACGTGTGTGTGCATGTGTGGGTGTGTGTTTGTGTGTGTGTGTGTGTGTGTGTGTGTGTGTGTGTGTGTGTGTGTGTGTGTGTGTGTGTGTGTTTTTAGAGCGAATGGATACGGCCAACAAACAGCTCGCTGCTAAAGAGTGTGACGGCTCAGAGGACAACCGGAAAACCATCTCCCAGCTGCTCACTCAGAGTGAGTAACATAAACATGAAGGGGGTAGTTACCTGAGACTTCACCTCATCTTCGCCCTCATGACCCCTTTACTGAATTATGGGCGGTGATCTTCTTCTTATGTTATATGATATTATTATTATCAGAGACAGATATTTAGAATCGGAAGATGTGGGAGCATCAGCCCTTTGACCCTTAATGTGCTCCTGTGATCATGTCTCTTACCTCTTGGCCCCAGATCATAAATACTTTTATATTTAGTTCCATGCTCTGAGGCCTATCAGTACCTCAGTCCAGATGAACTCTTCTTCTGAGGTGGTCTGTGGTAGCTCAGCCCTAAGGTGGGATGAGGGTTTTCTCCTGTAACAAGTACACACATGGTCTTTGATGGACTCCTCAGGTTCAGGTGTTTGAGCCTCATTCGTCTGGGGTCTTCATCCTTTACCTCAGTGCCACAGATCAGCTCAGCCTGGCTGGTCTTACAGCCCTGAGCCTCACAGACATGGCTATAGCTCAGCACACAGCTCTGACCTGGTCACAGTCTAATCGAACCCCTGCAGACCCACAGACCCTGACTCTGTCTGCTCTCTGCTCCCTTAGTTAAGGAGACCCAGCGTGAGAAGGAGAAGCTGGAGATGGAGCTGAGCTCTCTGCGCTCCACCACTGAGGACCAGAGGAGACACATCGAGATCAGAGACCAGGCACTAAACAACGCCCAGGCCAAAGTAGTAAAACTGGAGGAGGAGGTAAGATCTGTGTGTGCCTGTCGTCCTCACCTGTTCACTAAGCAGAGGTCTACATTCACCCGTTCACCTGTCTGTGTGCAGCTGAAGAAGAAGCAGGTGTATGTGGAGAAGGTGGAGAGGATGCAGCAGGCTCTAGCTCAGCTGCAGGCGGCCTGCGAGAAGAGAGAACAGCTGGAGCATCGTCTCCGCACCAGGCTGGAGAGAGAGCTGGAGTCTCTGCGCATGCAGCAGGTGAGACACACCTGCAGAACAAGACAGCATCACACCAGCAGCTGTTCATGACATCATCAGCTGTTAATAACATCACTAAGTGTTAATGACATCAGCAGCTGTTCATGACATCAGCAGCTGTTCATGCCATCACCAGCTGTTCATGACCTCAGCAGCTGCCTATGACATCACCAGCCCTCAATGACATCACCGGCTGTTAATGACATCATCAGCTGTTCATGACATCAGCAGTTGTTTATGGTATCACCAGCCCTCAATGACATCACCAGCTGCTAATGACATCAGTAGCCGTTAACACACCAGCAGCTGTTCATGACATCACCAGCTGTTTATGACATCACCAGCTCTTAATGACATCACCAGCTGATAATGACATCACACATTCTTACTTCTTAATTCAATTTCTTTATTAATGATACAATATTACAATACAATGATTAATGATTCAATTTTTTAAATTATTTATTTCTCAATAATTAAATTCTTAATCACTCACAGATTTATGGCTCTGTGGTTGCCTAGTGTGACATTCAGACCGCTTTTACCGATGAAAAAATGTTGTTAATCACACCACCAACTCTTAATCACACTATTAACTCAGCTCATCCTTGAGTTTCCTCAGTCCTCAGATTTGTGCTGTTACTGCTGAAGTTCCCTCCTGAAGATTTGGAGAGCTCCTTGAGGGTTACTGCAAAGAGAAACAGAACTTTTAAAACATCCACAGCCGCTCAAATGTCTTAAAGACCCTGTGATAAACAGACTGAGCTGAACATCTCTGCTCAGCTCAGTCTGAGGATGTCAAACACCTCAAATATAACCAAGGACTTCTGTGGATATTTCTGAAAATCACTCAGGACCCCCACATCCCTCCACTCTTCATTCCTCTGCTCTTCTTTCTCCAGCGTCAGGGAGGCTCTCAGTCGAGTGGCACCGTCCCGTCGGAGTACAATGCCACCGCCCTGATGGAGCACCTCAGGGAGAAGGAGGAGCGGATCCTGGCTCTGGAAGCTGATATGACCAAGTGGGAGCAGAAGTACCTGGAGGAGAGCGTGATGAGACAGTTTGCCCTGGATGCTGCTGCGTCTGTCGCCACTCAGAGGTAAACCTGAATAAGTTATGATTAATACAGCATTTCATCAGGAGTCCTGTTCATTAGTTGGTGCCCTGATCTGATGATGTCATTTATTTTGTCCTAAGGTCAAGTCCTACTCTCTTCAGTCATTATGGCTGCAGGTTTGAGCAGAAACAATCAACCAATATCCTCTCACTTATCATGTGGTTAGAGATAGCAGTTTTACAAACAACTGTTTAACAATCAGAGTTTGAGGCTGTGTTGATTATCTTGTCATTAAGTTATTCTCAACAGAAATCTCAGTGAAGCAGATGCATCTCAGTCATTTTAGCAACTCTTACAACAGCCAGACAAATGGAAGAACAAGGATTGCAACATTGAGATATGTAACTAATAATACACATTATTATGCACTGTTTCAGGGCATGGCAAGATTAGTTAGAGGACATGGATGTCCTGAGATACACAGTGATGCTGAAGCTGCTTCCCTGTTCGTTTGTTTGAGGAAAATGACAAAAATGTCTAAAATGTTTGAGATGTGGAACTCTCCATTTACCTCAGAACTTAGACATGGGAATGGGGAAGTACATCCCAGTCCAGTCATACATGCCCCAGTTACAAGCTGATGATTGTCCCACTCCCCCAGTTGACATCCAGCCAAAAGGGGGCACTCCCAGTGACTTTTCTACTTTGCAGCTCGGACAGTCTGAGCCCCAAGATCAACTGGGACACACCACTAAATTCTTAAAATATAAAAGTATAGGGCTTAGTTTTCAGAGGGCTTGACCGCTGGCATGTTTGTTGACGTATGTTTCTGTGTTGATGTGTGTGGTGGAGGGTGGGGGGGCCGTGGAGACTTTTCATAGGTCAAAGGGGGGTCAGGCAGACAATGTTTGGGAGCCCCTGGTCTAACATGTGTTCCTCTGTGTTTGTCAGAGATCGGTCTGCCACTGTCATCGCTCACTCTCCCAGCAGCAGCTATGACACGTCAGTGGAGGCTCGAATCCAGAAAGAAGAAGAAGAAATCCTCATGGCCAACCGGCGCTGTCTGGACATGGAGAGCAGGTAAACCCACAGCGTCCTCAGGTGTAGACACGCTCAGTGCAGCAGCAGGCTCTGCATTCAGAGGGTGCTTTAGCTGCTTTTGGGAGGGGTCTGTAAGCAGGAGGTGTATTCAATTTTAATCTTTTCGCAAACTAGTGTCTAATTTCCTTTTGTATGCATGTGCATTGGCTGTAATGTAACTGCGAACTCCAAAATGGTCTCTTACTTTTACCCATCAATTTTGTCAAGGGCAAGAAAGTCTTGCCTCGGTGGTTTTACAAAAAATTTCACTGTAACAGAAAACACAGCTACAACTGGGAATTCATATACCTCAGGGTATGATGGAGTAAACTGAAGGTGTTGTATAGCTGCAGTAAGAACCATCTGTGGTCACAAATCCTCAAGTCTTGCTTTGACCTGTCCAGTTTGCTCCGCCACAGCATCTGAGATCAAAAACACTTGAGTATTTGTCCAGCTCTCTTCAGGCTCAGTGTATCAGGCTCTAACTGACTGTCTGTTGTGATCCTGATCCAGGATAAAGAATCTGCATGCACAAATCATAGAGAAGGATGCCATGATCAAGGTGCTTCATCAGCGATCCAGGAAGGAGAACAACAAGTCAGACGTTCCCTCTGCCATGAGGCCATCAAAGTCCCTGATGTCCATATCCAACACAGGTTCAGGGGGTTCAGGACTGCTTTCTCACAGTCTGGGACTGAGCAGCTCCCCCATCACTGAGGAACGCAAGGACTCAAGCTGGAAGGGCAGTCTGGGTAAGGATTCAGAATGAGAGGCTGAAAAGCTCCACAGGTAAGGGTAAGACTGGAGGAGAAGCAGGGGTACAGAAAGGGCAAGACGTTCAGGATACAAGGAGAGGGGTAGCCTCAGGTATACGTCGGGGGTGCTGTTCAACCAGAAGGGAAGGGGTTAAACAGGAGGGGCTGTGTAGGGTCAGGTTCTTTAAAAGAAGGGGGGGCGGGTGTAAGGGTACACCTGAAGGGCAGGCAGGTGGGGTTCAATAGAAAGGCAGGCCTGAGTTCGAGCAGTCTGGATCAAGGTTCAACAGGTGGGGTGGCCTATGAATAACCAACAATGATGCTCATAGCTTTAACTGAACGCCCTGTGATTGGTGAGCAGCACAGAGTTGGCGGTGTGTCTCAGGCATGATTTGTGTCCTTTAACAGGACAGTAAGACTTCAAATCTACTCGCTGATAGATCAGGTGTAGTTCCTCCTTCATGACTCATTCAGAGGCCAATTGATGCTGAAAGATCTTCGTCCTCAGCCCCGCTAAAGTAAAGTCAGACTCCTCAGTGTTTGTCTCTGACCAAGCCTTTCAGGTCACACCTCAAGCCCCGCCCTTTTATAGGAAGTGATCCTCTGTGAAGCCCTGCCCCCCTTATATGACAAAATCATATTCATGTTTGATAGATTTTGCTCTTTCTGTGTAGGTAAGTCTTCTTTGTAGATTTCAGTGTGGTGGAGACACATTTGTGATAAGGGACATTTTAAAGATGGTTCTGTGAAGTATTTATGATACAGAGACAAAAACTAAAACCAATATTAAAGCTAAAAAACAAACTGAAGACCAAGCTTCATTAAAAATGCAAATCTGCTATAACCTTGGTCTCTCTGTAACTCATGGTTCTCCTTTTGGTTCTCTAGGGGTTCTGCTGGGTCCAGAGTTTCGTGCTGAGTCTTTGCGGACAGAGTCCATTTCGTCGTCCCCCTCACCCGTGCTCCCCTCTACCCCGATGACAGCGGGACATTCAAAGACGGGCAGCAGGGACAGCTGCACGCAGACTGAGAAGGGCCAAGGTCAGGAGGGCAGCAAAGCCAGCACCCCGGCCCTGCAGAGCATGACGCTGCCGGCACGCCTGTCCAGCCCCAGTCCGGTCTACATCCCAGACCGCCTCGCAGGTCAGCACACACTTTCTGTCAGGTTAGGGAGGGGGGGTCAGGCGGTCTACCTGAGAGAGTTCTGTACAGATTTAGACGAGTCATCCTGGACCTTGAAGTGTCTAGTCCAGAATCATTAGAGATGACTGAAGAGGTCTTTCTCTGCCCCTCTTCAGATGTTCCAGTGTTTCACAGCAGCACCCTGGAGAGGAGGCTCCCCGTGCAGTCCCACCCTCAGCCCCAGGCCCCTCCTCCAGCCCCTTCAGCCCAACAGGAAGTGGACAGTGACATGGTGGAGATCCTCATCTGACCCCAATCCTGCCCCCAAACCTCCTGGACGGCAGCTCATTTAGACAGACAGACATATGAACCTGCAGCTGTGAACAAGTCAAACATTTCACATTTACACCTCACCCATCCACTGTCCCTCTGAACCACAGCCCTTACCCTGTCTTCATCCAACAGATCCGAGACAGGAGAAGCAGAAAACATCCAAGTGGCACCCCTGTTGTTTCTTTTGGGCAGTACAGGATGTGTAAGTGGTGCTGCAAAGATGTCTGTACTTTACAAAAGTACAGACATCTTGTGGTTTCTGGTCCTCGTCAGTGATCACACACAAACCGAACAAAGCAGGATGAGACAAAAATATAAAACCGAGCAAACAGCCGAGCACAAAACCTCCAGGTATACATTTAATACAGAGAGAAAAGAAGCACACTGATGTACACACAAACACCTGTGCGTGCACGAGGTGAGAAAGTCCTTTCTAAAGCCAGACATTCACTGAGGCTGAGAGGATCTGCAGAACTAACACCTCAGCACTGAATCATCCAGGAGTGCTCCATCCAAGAGCCCAAAAACTCCACAGACGGAGGACAGAGTCATGTTTGTCTGAGTCACAGCTTTTCTTTAATCAGCTCAGATAGTAACACCAACTCCAATCCTCCAGAGCATGTAGTGCAGCACCAGCAAACACAACCAGAGACTAGATCCTGACAGATACTCCCTGAAAAGTGGAGCTCCATCTGTACTCCCTGTCCCCCAGTGTCCTTTCACAGCATGAGCAAATGCTGTTGGACCGCAGTCAGGGGAACTAGTCCTGAAGGTGGAGAATACGCCCCTCCTATTAATGACCACATCATGTAGTGCAGCACCATTTCAGACCACATCATGAGGTGCAGAAACATTTCAGACCACGTTATGTTGTGCAGCACCCTTTCAGCACCACAATAATATTAAACTTTTGCCAGCAGGTGGCATCTACTTGTTTTTTTAACCTTTAGGCAGACGGTGACCTCTGGCCTTTCTTCCTCTTCCTGATGGAGGAAGCAGCTGTCAATCAGCAGTGTTTCTGAGGGATGTTAGCTTCTTTGGACCAAAATCATCTGCTATCATCCTGTTGCATTTATTGCACTACTAATGCCATGTGTTTGTATTTCTCTGTAACTTTGTATCCATGTTGTATTTAAGTGTATTTCTGAACGTAGGACATGGCACTAACTGTTAATATGTGTTTACGCTGTGTTGGTGCCGTGACGGCCTGAGGAGCTGTGGGTCACCTCCATCTCTCTGGACTGTTTCTAATTGTACCTTCTGCTGCATGGTTAGCCTCCTGAAGCTGTGGGTGGCCATTTGCCTCGGACTGAACACCTGCCATGTGGTCCATCGTCCCGACACATTTGGAGTCAGAAAAGCGTGTAGTGTATATTATCATGTGTTCATCAGCCCACCAGCTCTGCTCTATTGCCCTGATGAAGTATAGTTAGTCGGCTGTAACATTAGTTAGCATTAGCATACGCACCGTGAAGTGTTGGTGTTGAATGTGAACTTGTCTCTCTGTTATGATGAGGCAGCATCTTTTGACCAAAGGTTACAGAATGACTGGTACTCATCCCTGTAAACAGAACACCTGAATGTGTAAACCTGTTTAACATATGCCTCCTGGCCCCTCCCCTGCTTCATACAGACTTTATTATTCCTGCAACACGTGACCACACACATGATGAAGTATAAAGGACTGTGGACCACAGGAGGATGACAGAGTCGTCAGAGTTCAGGAAGTGACCAGTCCAGCCCTCAGCCCCAGACCTGGTCCACAGGTGGACTTTAGGCAGTGACCTCCAGCTATTAGCAGAGCAGAGCGATGATGTGTAAAGGAAGAGCTGAAGCACAGACGCTCCCCCGAACCCAAGCAGGACAGATAGTGAATGGAAGTTTACAAAAAACCAAAAGTGTTTGACCAAAGAAGCAAGAAGAACTGTCTGCTAGCTTAGGGTTAGAATCTGCACGGGTACAGAGGGTTCAGCAGTGACTGTTACCAATAATAACTCATTAATCAGTGACTGTGGTGACTAATATGCACTGTTCCCATGTTATTGATCATTATCAACGTTGTGCAGTCACTGTTATCAACAATGCCTTGCTAAGCAGAGGCCGTTATCGTTAATATACTTATTGAGCAATTAATTTTCTGCACTTGCTGTTTGGAAGAATGAGATTCCAGAGAGACTTTGGGTTGAATGCACTGATCAGTAGTACTTATCAAAGGTAAAAAGGATATTGTGACCAGTGTTGTACTTTAGTTTGTGTACGATCATTTAAATGTTGGTCACTTCCTGTCACACCACATCAGCTCTCCAGTTTATCCTGAGAAGTGCTCGTAGGTTCAGACACTTTTCGTCTCACTCTGATGGGTCCTGGTCAAGTCAAAGATTATTTGATTTTATTTAACTGTTCACTCTTTAAGCATTCCCAGCACATCAAGTGACCATAGTAGTCCTTCTGTCAGACATCCAGCTGGAGTCTGGTTGTCTTCAGTGTGCAGATGATCAGGTCATCCATGATCTGGTCTTGAGGCCCTGACAGCATGAAGACTAGTGTGTGTTCATAGACCAGTTCAGGTGTGGACCTTCATCAACTCAGACTCTCATCGTCCAGCAGGCTCCTGAGTGTGCACAAATCAAACGCTCCCCTCATGCCTTTAGACTCTGAAGTAACTCTCACAATGACAGGAGTCTCTCCACCTGTCAGCTGACTCTGTCTCCACCCTGTCTCCAGGTGTGGAGCTCATGGTCAGTGCTCCATCTGCAGAGTGAACCAGCGTCCCTCCGTGGGGGGACAGTCAGAGGTCCTGGGCCCTTCAAGTGAAGCTGAAAACTGTCTGAGTTCTTAACCATGTTGCTGTTGTTCTGTTGTATTTGTAACTCTGTCATTGCTGTACAATCATTTTCTTATTAATAATCTGTGCCTTTACATTCATCTCATACAGCGTCTTGTATTCTGATATGAAGTCTCTGAATGTTTCATTAAGACTTATTTTCGTTTCATTCTTATGTTCAATAAACTGAAGATTAGACGAAAGGCTGTTTGTGTTCCCTCCACCTGCATACACTCACCAGACCAGGGGCCCTGCCATCACTCTGGGGCCCCATCAAAAGGTACCACATCTGTCACCCAAACAAACATGATGTGAGAGAATTAGAAAATCATGGATCCCTGATTATTATTAAAGCAAAGCTGTTCATTTAAAAACACAGATAAGCTTCATTCAGCAGAGCAGACACTTCAGCTCAGAGTGACATAAATGCCAATTTAACCAGGAATCTTGGTGCTGATCTTTAATATTTCTCGGGGGCCCCATCAGCCATCAGTCTCCTTCCCCTTACAGGCCCTGGATCAGACGTTCACTCAGTAAAGATAGACACCATCAGTGAGCTCATGTCTTTAATAATCAGTTGACTTTTCATTGCTTGGACTCTTTACCTCCATAAACAGTTCAGCATGTTAAAACAGTAAATAAATGAGCAGATGTCCACAGGGACAGTCACAGCTCCACACTTCTGCTGCTGCAGACCATCTGCTTTAAGGTTGGATGTGTCCTGAGTTCAGAGATGGTCTTGTGTAGATCTTGGTTGTAACGAGAGCTTATTTAAGTCTCTTTTGTCTTTCTATCATCTCCAACCACTCACCTTTGACCTCTGACATCAACAAGGCATTTTCCCCCAGAGAACTGCTGCTCACTGGATATTTTCTCTTTCTCAGACAATTCTCTGTAAACCCAGTAGATCAGCAGTTTCTGACAGACCAGCCCATCCTGCAGCTTCAGCAGGTCTGCTTGACTATGTCTACATGGCTAAATGCATTGAGTCGCTGAATTGTGATTGGCTTTAACAAGCAGATTAACAAGCAGCTGAGCAGGTTTCCCTAATAAAGTGTCAGGTGAGTGTCCCTTAAACTGACTGAGTAGTTGAATTAGTTAAATAAGTGATAATGACTTTATCCTTTTAGTTTATTTTGTTTTGTTTTGACATTTAAAGACACGGGCTCAAAAAAACATCAGCATTTTCCCTGTGGAGATTATCTGCTTAAGTTTAACATGTTAATGAAAAAAAACAAAAAATTGAGGAGTGTGCATGTGTTTGTCTGTGTGTGTGGGTGTGTGTGTGTGTGTGTGTGTGTGGGGGGGGGGGGGGGGGGGGGGGGGCTCTGTGATACCTGCACCTGCCTCTGTGTTACTTAACTCCACCTCCTCATTCTGAAACATTAAACACAACACTGCACTCCCTAAAATATCAATACACACATTCATCAGCCTGAAGATCTACAGCCACACAACATGACATTAAAAACACTTTACAAACTGAACAAAGACTGGAATACACCAGGTGATGGGTTGAGAGTCTGTTACCATGGTGACCTAACCAGCTGTATAGAGAGCTAGCTTTGAGACAGAGACACTGCTGGGGGCTGGACGTGGACCTGTAATCCTGCTCCATGGTACACCTTCCCCGGTGACACGCCTACAGGTGCCTACATCGTCCTGATTGTACGTCAGTGTTACAGCAGGTGTTTGTGGCAAGGGGGGCGGTGTTATCTGCGGATCCAGAGCCACACGTTGAGCACACAGGCCGACAGTAGCAGAGAAAACAGGACCACCTCAGTGTTTCTCCGCTCAGCGCTGTGACGCTCCAGAGAGGCCAGCCGACGGCTCATCTTTATCACCTGAGACAGAAACATCAGATCACTCAGACTGTTGACCAACAACTCTTCATCACTCAGATCGTGGACCAATAACTCTCCATCACTCAGACTGTGGCTGTGTGTGTGTGTGTGTGTGTGTGTGTGTGTGTGTGTGTGTTGGGGGGGGTGGGGGGTGGGGGGGCTCACACCTTTAGCTTTTTCGTAGTACATTTTATAAAGCTGATTCCACTTTATTCAGAACATCTGCACTGAGACATTTTGGAAAAGGCTGAGGGGTAACAGGGCAGAGGTAAAGACAGGGCAAAGGTGAGCTGACCCAGCCCGAACCAACCAGGGCTCAGAAACAAGTCCAGAATCACAACAGTCCTTTGTTAAAGCCTTACATATTATCATTACTGTTATTATTAATATTGTTGTTTTTATTATGATTGTCATTATTAATATTACTATTATTTGATTGTTAATTACTGTAAATGTTACAATGCGGGGTGTCCCACCTGTCTCTTCAGGATGATCAACTCGACTGCAGCTCCTCCATCCTCCTCAGGACTCCAGCTCTCCACCATCCTGTCCAGACAGAGTAAGAGAAGACAGGTGAGAGGACAGGCAGGAGGACAGGCAGTAGGACAGGTAGGTGGACAGGGAGGAGGACAGGGAGAAGGACAGGTAGGTGGACAGGCAGGAGGACAGGGAGGAGGACAGTTAGGAGGACGGGTAGGTGTGATTGTTCAGCGTTGTGTGCTGCTGTAACTTTGGACCCTGACTCATCTTCTCTGATCTTAGCTCCCAGCTGCCATTGGGCAAGAGGCGGGGTATACCCTGAACCTGTTGCCAGCCAAACCCAGGGCCACATATAGAGACGGATAACCATTCACTCTCACACTCATACCAAGGAGCAATTTGGAGTCACCTATCAACCTGACAAGCATGTTTTTTTTCTGGGGGAGGAAGTCGGAGTGCCCAGAGAGAACCCACGCATGCATGGGGAGAACATGCAAACTCCAAGCAGAAAGGCCCTGACTGACACAGGGGTTCAAACCAGCAACTTTCTTGCTGTGAGGCATGTGCACAACCTGCTGTACCACCGTGCCACCCTTTTATCATTATTATTTTTTAATCAAATTTATTTTTACTTTAATTAAAATGGTATTTATTTTTGTAACTGTTTTTTTATTTATTTATTCATCTGTTTATTAATCAGTCAATTATGTTTGAATGTTATAAATATAAATACTAACTGTATTTGTATCTGATGACCAACTTAACAGGGAGACTTTTATTAAGGTGGTGAAAATGGTCTGAACTGCAGCACAACAGTTTTACTAATTAAAAACAAAGGGCTGCCAATGACCAATTCACTAAAAAACATGGTGAGAAGGGTGAAATAATGTAGCTTTAAGTAACCCAAATGCAGTGTAAGAGTTTAACTGTAAAGTTAATCTGAAAAAATGAGAAGATTTTAGAGGATAAAGTTAATGATCCAGTGAAATTCTAAATACTCCAAATTTATCCAGAAGAGTAAAATCACAGGAGGGGAAAATGTTATAATATCATTTTTTTTAAATAGTTCAGACCTTATGTGAAGTGGTAAACTTGAACAAACACTTTTTTTAAACCAGACATTTAGCTGGGTTCATTTCTCCTGCAATATGAACAAGAGCCTGAGCTTCAGACCAGCAGCAGCAGGCGCTGGTTTCCTCTCATGCTTCAGACGTTTGGACGCAGAGCCAGGATGTGTTTTAAAGCAGACTGCTGTGACTAAACCAGGCTCAGGACCTCAGGCGGGGGTCACACCAGCACCCACAGTCATGCAGTTTGATTGGACAGAACAGAAGTTGGTTTACAGTCACCTTCTCTTGCTGAGCTCCACCTGCGCTGCAGCAGGACCTTCTCCCATGAACCCGGCTGCTGGGGACTTCCCTTGGTCCCTAAACCTTTGCTCCAATGAAACAGAGAGAAACAGGGTCTCACACAGGTGAACAGTGGCATGCACAGGAGCTGGGACAGGTTTTCGCACAGAGAGCGAAGCAGACACCAAAGATCAAAGATCAACCAACATAAGAGCCAAGCTGAAGGACATTTTCATCTCAGTGAGACTGGAGCACCCTGAGGCCCTTTACACTGAGAGCCCATCAACAACAGAGCTGAAACTCAACGCCTGCAGACAGAGACCTCCAACTGTCCCCATCAAACATCCAGGTATCAGTGTTAGAATAACCAGAAATGACTCTGTCTGTAGTCTTCATGTGGTTTACAGTGTTTCGCTTCCCCATGATCTGAATTTAAAGAAAGTCAGCCATCGAAGATTTTCACTGTAAAACTACATTAAACACCAAATATCTCTGTAATGATGAAGTTTAACAGACTCAGGCCTGCTACAGGAGGAGGGCCATTTTCACTCTCTAAATATTTAATTGGCTATATTTAAGCTATGTCACAGCTCCTCAGATCCTGCTGTCCACACTGCCTGTCACAGGCCATGAACTAGTAGGGCTTGTACTGGCTTTGTAAACAAACAAACAAACCTGCTGCTAAGCGATAAACACACAAAACCTTTGGTGCAGTTAAAAATAATATTTCTCCTATTTTAATGCAGTTCTTAGAGAGCCCACCTTTGCCTTCACTCAGGTTCATAGATTCAGTTTTCATGACAGCTTGATTATGTTCACAATCACTCATGTTTAAAAATCTTTTCCTGTTCTCAAAGCGAGTACCCCTGATCTAGCTGTATGCTTCTTCTGCTTGGGACGCTCTGTTAGAGGCTCCCTCCCCCCCTCGTGGGCCAAGTCTGTCCTGATTGGCCGACTGCTCTGCTCTGTGGTACTTGGTCTGTGCTGAGCGTTTTGGCATTACAACAGTATGATGTAACACTGGTAGGTCTCTTCGGGGGCGGGGGACAGGGAATGAGCCTTTTGAGGCAGTGCTGCAGACAGAGGGAGAGGATAAAGTCCTGATGCAGTGGACTCTCTCACGTGGAGGAGACATGTTAAAGTAGCTCAAGGCTAATAAGACCTGAAGAAGCTGAACATGCTCTCTCTCTGTGCTGCAGAGACTCTGTGTATGTTTACCTTATAGTCCGACTTATAAAAATGATAAAAACAGAAACAGAGGCTGCACAAATATTTAGGTCAGCACTGACTCTTGAACCTTGACAGGTCTGCCTGCTGAAGGGTCTCTGTTTCAGTGTTAGCCTAACTTGGCTCTTATTACACAATTGTTGTCTGTTAAGACGGTCACTTTGCAGATTTAAAATCAGAGCCATAAACGTGTTATGCCTCGGCTGGTAAGCATAGGAGACCTCACAGCTGTTCTTCACATCACACATCACTGTTCCACAGGCAGAGCTCTGTGCTCTAATGGATAAAACAGTTTTCATGGCCACAGGTCCCAGAACCCCACGCCTGGACGGGGTAAATATCATGTATAAATTGTGTAATTTGACCTTGGCCCTCAGCGTCAGTAGGAAATGACAGTGGAGCAGAGTTTTGTGGCCTGATTTATGAATTAAATAAATGAGTTTTGTTCTGCACAGAGTGACAGGAAGAGTTATTAGGAGTGTGATCATTCTGAACGATCAGGGAGATAAAAACAGACGTTCTGCCCACATTTAAGAAACAAACCTCATCTATATACATGAATGGAGACCATGACTTTTGATTTGATTCATCACATAGCTCTTTAACTGCCCGCTGTTCAGGACTGAATTAGCACAGAGCAGTCAGCAGCTCCACACTTCATCCTCACATCACCTCTCTGTCTGTTCATCACTGAGCTCTGATCCACATTCAGATGCAAAACAAGAACAAACTACACAGAGCCATGGCTTCATGAGTGTGTCTGAACATCTACTTGGTGTGTTTTATGGATGAGACCTCACTGCCAGCAGACAGCAGAACAAATATCCTTAAAAAGAGAGACTGGAATCAGAGCCTTCAGGCACTCTGCAGAAACACTTCAGAGGTGTCTACACCGAGGGCTTAGATGAAGAAAGCTTGCAGAGGCTTAACCATGGATGCAGTGAAGCACGGCTCAGACCTGTATTTCTGACTGACTGCCTGCAGGAGGCGCTGTGAGGCCTGCAGGCCCAGCGTCCTGGCCATCTGCAGAATGGACTGAGGAGACGTCAGGCTCAGGGGGCTGGAGGGCTGAGGTGGGACTTCAGGATCGCTGCTGTGGGAGGAGGGAGGAGATCTCTGGAGAGGGGGGCGGCCTGAAACTCGACTGTTGGACAGGGAAGAGGACAGAGAGGACAGAGAGGACAGAGAGCAACATTAAAGGAGGCAACAACACAAGAGGACGGCGTCACAGGCCAGAGACAAGGATGGAGGTGAGGAGAGAGGACAGTAGAGATGGAGGGGAATAACAAGGAGAAGACAGGCTCATCACAGCTTAGTGAGGGTCATTCAAGGTCACATGATCATATCCAGGTTTATCTCCTCTGCCGTTATCTCACTTTAATTAAACCGATCTCTGAGCTTCAGGCTTTCAGCTGTGGAGAGACTTCAGAAGACTGGCTCTGGTGCTGCTCCAGAAACTGGTCACCCAGGTCCACATGAGGCTCCTAACCCTAACCCTAACCCATGTCACATGTTCCCTGAGAGGAAGCCATCCTGCTCCATCTCCATGTCTCCGACCTTTGACCTTGGACTGCTCCTACTCCTCAGACCTCCTGCCTTCTCTCCAAACATCAGGGATGACAGTAGCTGGACTGTCTAACTGATCCCTCAGACTCTTTGGATGTTAGCTTGGTCTCCTGGAGGATACTTACTCTGATGGTCGATAAACTGACAGGACTGGGAATAAGTGTATGGCTGCCCATGTGCACCTTAACTTAAGACAGCTACCAAGGAGAAGCCCTAAGAGCCAAAGCAAAGTTAAACTCAATCACTCATGGCACAGCCCGTCCTGTGCTTTCACCACCCTCTCACACTTTGAGTCTCAGGGTTCTCACTCTTTTCTAGAAATTATTTTCCAGGACTTTTCCAGGAAAAACTTGCTAAATCTAGTGACAAAGTCATATGGAAACACTGGGTAGCGGGACTGCTCTGGGGAACAAATATGATTGGCTGGTAGAGTCACGGGGGTTGCCAGAGGCAGAGAAACTCTTAATTTTGATAGATGAGACCAAACATGTAGGCTATGCACAATTTTAAACGCCTTCAAAACAAGGTAGAGAAAAGTAGAGAAAGGATAAATAATTTTCCAGGACTTTTTTAGCTTTTCTAGGACATTATCCTTTTTTCTCATTTTTCATTTGTTTTCCATGACTGGAAAATGGGTCAGTCATTTTCCAAGTTTTCCTGTCCTGAAGTTTTCCTGTCTCAGTAATGATAAGCATGTGTTACCTGGTTCTGCTGGAGTAAACTGGTACAATGATGTCACTCTGGTATATTTTACCACTCTGACATCATGCTTATTTCTAATGGATGCTGTCGGTGCACTCACAGGCCTGAGGGGTGTCTGGGTAGAGCCAGAGTCTGTCTGGCCCGTGTTGGCGTCCCAGGTGGCGTTCTTCCAAAGCTCTGGTCACTGTAAGATCTGCGTATGGGACTCTACCACAGAGGAGGAGAAAGACAGCTGTCAAACGTCTGTGAGGAACAGCACAAGCTCCTCAGGAGTCTAACAGACAGATTAATTGACTGATTGATAACATGATATAAAGCAGTATTCAAACTAGGTCTGATCGATGTTAAGTAAAAAGATATCACACTATTTTTTCCTCCAGTGAGACGAACTGTTGTTTTTTAGGGTAATTTATAGAAAATGATTTTTTATATACACCAGTGTCCAAACCAATGCTCTTATGGTTGGATATTCATAAAGACCCAAATATACAGGGTCTTTAAAACACTGATTAAAAAGTTGAAGTCTTTTTTTAAGTTAAATATTACTGTATCTATCAGGCTGTGGTCTGTAGCTAACACCTTTCAGTGCTGGTGTGACAATGGCTCTGAGTCAGCTCCCTGATGCAGATATCTGATGGACTTTTCCTTTACATGATGAAGTTAATGAGTTTCTAAACAAACTACAGATTGTAGGTGATGTGCTCTGAGTAATGTGACTGAGACTGCACCTCTGTGATCTGACTGTTGCACCTGCCATGTTGTGCAGCCCTGACTCAAACCTACCTGTGGGGCCTCCTTAATGAAGACATCACCTGGAGGAACCTCCCAGCAGGTGTCCTGACTCAGGGGTCCACTAAGGGTCAGTTTGGACGCCGTGAACCGAGGAGTGGGGCTCATGTCGGGGGCCTCTGTAGGTGAGAGCACAACAGAGATACCACTGTGTAAGAATCAGAGCACAGATATAAACAAGAAAAGCACTCAGAGAGCGCAGACCTCCGCCAAGCAGCTTCGGTCCACTTTGCTGAAAATGGTCCTATCTGGCAATGTTAAAGAATCCTTTAAAAAAGTCCTGGATCCAGACGGTGATCCGGATCACCCCCAAAATTTAATCAGTTCTTCCATATCCCATTTCTGACAATTCCTGAAAATTTCATCCAAATCTGTTCAGAACTTTTCAAGTTATTTTGAACACAAACAAACAAACAGACAAACAAACAGACAGACAGACAGATAAACACCGGCAAAAACATAACCTCCTTGGCGGTGGTAATCATGTCACGACCAGGGAGATGAAGGGTCTGAGGTGAAGGAGAGACCAACAGAGGAACAGACAGGACCCTGGAGCTCCGGGATCAAGACCAGCCCCTCTGGGACAGGGTCTGAGTACAGTCAGCGTGACGGTTGTTATCTGCTCTGTTATTTCTTCATTTAAACGTGTTAGGGGTCATTTTCAGAGTCAGAGGTCAGAGGTCAGGTCTTATCCAGATGTCTGAAGCTGTTCAGCACAGACCTGAGCTGATGTGACTGTCTGAGAAATCATTTTACAGAGCAAGAGGAAAAAGAGCAAAACATCAAATAGAAGATAGAAAATGAAGTTTGATGAGGTTTATAAGCACCTGGTGTCAGGTCTGGACTTCCCCCTGCAGACGTTCCCCTCACTGTCACTTACCTGGCACATTTATGTCACCATGATATTTAACATCTATATCCCTGATTAGGGATGCACAATATTATCAGAACAATACTGCTGACACAGCTCAGATATGGACATTATAGCCAATATTTTGGCTGTACATATATATATATCCCTTATACTGGTTGTAATTTTGCCGGATTGTTCAGATGTACCATAATGTTTGACCTCATCATCACTGGATGATGGCTTTTATAAATTAAAGTGTCATTTATTTAAGAATAAATGTTTTCTTGACTCACATTGGCCACCATGAAGGAGCAGGTCAGTGTCAGTGCACAGGCTTCATGCTCTTGATAAAAAGTCCTGGTGATGACGACTTTGGAAGTATCTGCATATCAGGAACTGCTTTGTAGGGATGTGCTTTATTATCAGTCTAATATTGTTTTGAGTATTAAAAAGCACAGAGGGTTAAACATTTGCAGATATGATAGTTTCTGCTGACACATTGTCAGTACATGTCAGACATAAATGGACTGTAACATGGGCAGAATGAGCGATGAACAATATCATCACTGTGCTTAAAAATCAACAGTTGCATTTTTACAGGACAAATGATGTGGTTGTTCTTTCAGATCTGTTTCTAACATGGATAAAGTGTCACAGTGTGAACATCAGTTTAATCTGAGTTCATGTAATCAGTGATGATGAGTTCAGACAAACCAGCATCATGTTTATAGGCAAAGATTTATGGTGTGCAGCATCAATACTATTCTGGATGTCCATTATCTAAATGTGTTTGATTCAAAGCAGCGCCCTCTGACCTCTCTCAGGAGAAAAGCTCTGCTCTGATGGCAGTGACGTGGCAGCAAACGCCTGAATGCTGATATGAAGTTTGATGAAATCTTTGTTATAATCTGCTGCTACTGATGTGAGACCATGTGCTGACAGAAGAGATCTTTATATCTCAGTCTTTGCTCCGTCTCACAGAGGAGACATGTCAAACACATCACAGGGCGGTCATAGGGGCGTCTAAAATCATCTTTTAAAGGATGCATCATGATGTGGATGAGGATGAAGATACATGGACAGAGACAGTGTGTGATGGTTTCACCTTCAGAGGCTGCTGACCGACTGCAGCATCAGTTCAGTTTATGAAACAAGTTTATGAAGATGAGACGTGAGAGAACGATTTTTTTATGTTTATTATGAAAAGACTTTTGCTGCAGTTGATCTCAAAACCATTTCTGATTAAAAACGGAGTTCATATTTATCTGACTGATTGTATTTTTCATCCAAAAAGTATCCCCATGCAGTAATGTAGAAAATTTAGGATAATACTGACTGTGATGCATCGAGATATTAAATCAAATTGAGACGTTCATTTAATAAAAGTAATCAAATCAAATCATGAGACCAGTGGACATGTACAGCTCAGCAGCTAAAACTCTAAACCAGAATCTGGGCTCAGAGCCGTCAGAGTGACTTATGGATGAGCTTGACCATCCTCTGTGTCTCCCTCACATCTCCTGCTCTCAGACCATACCTGTGTACGTCAGCCTATCAGGGACCTGCATGGTCAAAGCAGAGGGAACCTCCTTCTTCCTCCTGGTGACCTCCTCCTCCTCCTCCTCCTTCCTCCACTGCTGTCCCGGGCCCACGCTCAGCCGCTCTGGCACCCTCATGTGTTTACTGATGGCCTCCATGAAGGCTGGGTCCTGACCCGGGACCTGAGACATCTACAAGAGGACAACAACACCTGAGCAAAAGAACATTTATGAAGGTCACCTCAGTTCTCACCTCACACTGCAGCCTGTCCCTCTGTTTGAGTCTAATAAACCCACAGACTGAAACTCCCACTGTGGACCATGTTCATAATGATTAATAAAGATTGATCAAAAAGAAGAAGGTCAGGCTGTGCTCTCTGTTGAGAGCACAGCTGTGCTCAGGACTCAGATGCCTTCAAGCATTGTCCTCAGTGCGTTTGTCATACAGAGACAAACGCACTGAGGACAGAGACCTACAGCCGAGTCTTCACCTCCATTTACCTGAAACTACATTTTAAAGGCATCCACATGTTTTGGTCTGATAACAGATGAAACCTGCAGATACTCTGATCTGAGGATTTAAATATATCTTCATAGCTAACAGATTCTTCCTCCTCATGGATCAGATTAAACCCTCTGGGCAGAACACTGAGTGTCAGCTGATTTACTGAAGACACGTGAGGCTGTCACACACTGAAAGAATCAGCTTTCATCTTGTGCCCTGATGGTTTATTATTTTCTCCCTGGTGATGATTTACAGCAGGGTCATCTACTACATTTATACAAGGGCCAGTCTTTTCTGAACTAACGCTATCAGAGCAGGTTTAAGAAGAAATTATAAAATATTTATATAAAATATTTTCCTCTAGTTCACAACTTCCAATTTATTTCTGATTGGAAAGTGAGATCAGTCCCTATCACCCAGCCAGCTAACAGAGCAGCATGTCGGCCTCTTCTCTCTGGAGCCTTCACTGGTCTGACCCTCAAACACTGAGGTCCTTATTAAAGTGTTAAAAATGGCCGACCAGTGGATTTCTTAGAAACAGTTCAAACATAACGCCATTCTTGATAAAATATCTTCAGCCTCAGCTTTGTCTGGGGTTGTTGATGCCAAAAACTCCTTAAAACCAGGACGAGTCATTCCCCCTGAAACTGTCTGAATCTGATGATGTCCAGGGGCCAGCTGTGGTCCAGGGGCCACCAATTGATGACCTCTGATCCACAGGTTGGAATCAGAATAGTGACAATGACTGCTGACTAGAGGCAGAAATGATCTCTCTACATGACATTCAGCCTCTAAACTTACAGGAGTTAATCTGACTACAGTCAGCTGAGAGACCAATAACAGACTGATAGCAGACTTATAACAGACGGACAGCAGACTTATAACGGAACAAAAACAGACTGAAAACAGACTAACAGACTGATGAAAGACTGATACCAGACTGAAAACAGACAAAAACAGATTGATTACAGACTAATAACAGACTAACAACACACTAATGACAGACTGATATGGACTAATAACAAACTGATGACAGACTGATGACAGATTAATAACAGACTAATAACAGACTGATGACAGACTGATAACTGATTACAGACTAATAACAGACTGAAAATAGACTAACAGACTGATGACAGACTGATACCAGACTGATAACAGACTAATAACAGATTGATTACAGACTAATAACAGATTAATAACAGGCTGATAACAGACCAATAACAGACTGATAGTAGACTGATAACAGACAGATAGCAGACTAATAACAGAATAAATACAGACTGAAAACAGACCAACAGACTGATGAAAGACTGATACCAGACTGATAACAGACAAAAACAGATTGATTACAGACTAATAACAGATTAATAACAGGCTGATAACAGACCAATAACAGACTGATAGTAGACTGATAACAGACAGATAGCAGACTAATAACAGAATAAATACAGACTGAAAACAGACCAACAGACTGATGAAAGACTGATACCAGACTGATAACAGACAAAAACAGATTGATTACAGACAAATAACAGACTGATGACAGACTGATACCAGACTGATAACAGACTGATCACAGACTAACAACAGATTGATTACAGACTTATAACAGATTAATAACAGACTGAAAGCAGACTAACAACACACTAATGACAGACTGATAACAGACTAATAACAGACTGATGACAGACGGATTACAGACTGATGACAGACTGATTACAGACTAATAACAGACTGAAAACAGACTGATAACGGACTATTAACAGACTAATAACAGATTAATAACAGGCTGATAACAGACCAATAACAGATTGATTACAGACTTATAACAGATTAATAACAGACTGAAAACGGACTAAAAACAGACTAATAACAGACTGATTAAAAACAAATGATAGACAGATCACAGACAAATAACAGACTGAAAACAGACTGATAACGGACTATTAACAGACTCATAACAGATTGATTACAGCCTAATAACAGACGGATAACAGACTGATAACAGACTGATGACAGACTGATGACAGACTGATGACGGATTAATAACAGACTAATAACAGACTGATAACAGACCAATAACAGACTAATAGTAGACTGATAACACACAGATAGCAGACTAATAACAGAATAAAAACAGACTGGAAACAGACTAACAGACTGATGAAAGACTGATACCAGACTGATAACAGACAAAAACAGATTGATTACATACAAATAACAGACTAATAACAGTAAAAATAACAGACTGAAAACAGACTAACAACACACTAATGACAGACTGATAACAGACTAACAACAGATTGATGACAGACTTATAACAGATTAATAACAGACTGATAATGGACTAAAAACAGACTTATATCAGACTGATTAAAAACAAATGATAGACCGATCACAGACAAATGACAGACTGAAAACAGACTGATGACGGACTATTAACAGACTCATAACAGATTGATTACAGCCTAATAACAGACTGATAACAGACTAACACACTGATAACAGACTAATAACAGACTGATGAGAGACTGATGACGGATTAATAACAGACTAATAACAGACTGATGACAGACTGATAACTGATAACAGACTAATAACAGATTGATTACAGACTAATAACAGACTGATAGACGGACTAATAACAGACTGATAGACGGACTAATAACAGACTAATAACAGACTGATGACAGACTTATAACAGACTGATGACAGACTGATGACAGACCAATAACAGACTGACGACAGACTGACGACAGACTAATAACAGACTCAATACAGACTGATGACAGATTGAGTACAGACTAATTACAGAATGATAACGGACTAATAACAGACTAATAACAGACTGATGACGGACTAATAACAGACTCAATACAGACTGATAACAGGCTAACAGGGCGTCGGTGGCGCAGCTGGATAGTGCGCTTGGTCAGTGATCGGGAGGTTGCAGGTTCAAGCCCAGCTCCTGGGCAACACATGGCAATGTGTCCTTGGGCAAGACACTTAACTCCAAGTTGCTCCCACTGCTGCGTCAGTGGCGTGTAAATGGGCATGAAAGGGCGTGAAAATGTTAGCTGATACTAATGGATAACTAACATAGAAACTCTGAACCATCAGTGAGCGAATGTGACAGCGAATGGGTGTGAATGGGTAAGTGTGACCTGCGGTGTAAAGCAGCTTTGAGTAGTCAAAGACTAGAAAAGCGCTATATAAGCTCAAGTCCATTTACCATTTAAGTCCATTTAATAACGGACTAATAACAGACTGATGACGGAGTGATAACAGACTAATAACAGACTGATGACAGACTGATTACAGAGTTAAACAGTTAAACCCTGCAGAGCTGATCAGATTAGATGGTTTCCATCAGAAAAGTCTCTGTAAACAGGTTTTCTGATGAGGGCTTGTTTTTATCATATAATATAATATGATATCCCAAAGTGATTGACAGCCTCACAGTGACGTCACACAGGTATTTTCATGCTGGTCCACACTAACTGAGATGTTCCTCCATGTCTCTCATGGTCTTTCCTTCAGCTCTGCTCGCTGTCTGCAGGTCTGTTAGCAACAGGTGGCTACAGAGAGCTAACCTGAGGTCACTGAGGTACCTGACGCTGTGAGCCGCAGCCTGCCGTCAGACCAGGACCTAGACCTGCTCTCAGGTCCCACAGAGATCGGGTGGGTGCAGGGCAAGCTGACAGACCTCCATCTGATGATACAAACTTACCTTATCTGCTCTGTTCCTCTCAGATCCGCTCCTCGTCTTTTTCTTCTGCTCCAGGCTCTGCAGCAGGACCTCTCTGTGCTCCAGGCGCCCCCAGCTGGTGTGGAGTGGGAACAGCTGGGGGGTTAGAGTTAGGGTTAGTAACCCTAACCCTAATCCAGCTTTAGGGGACACCTGTAACACTCCCTCCTCTGTACTGACTCTCACACTCTCTGAGCTGCTCCTGACAGGCTTTAATAAATCAGAGGAGCTCCAGAAACACTGTAAACAACTTCAGCAGCTTCATTAGACCGGGGTGTTTGGGCTTGTGGTCTTCATCAGGTCAGTGATGACCCTCAGTCCTGATCTACAGCGGCTGCTGGAGCTCCTTCAAAGTCCATGAAGCTGAACCAGAACATCTAACTTCTGCTTGTCATGTTTGATAAAGGAATCAGACCTCTGACATTGACATCCCGTTATCATCAGACATGTTTAAGCTGTCCCTCTCACAGTGTCGACAAACCTTTAAAGAAATTCAGGATCTGGTCTGGAGTCAGGTCAACACCAGAACATGATCTCTCCTCCTTCAAGCCATGACCAATATCCCCTGAAAAATCAGCTGTGACAACATTTAAACTAGAAATACTGAATATATATTTTCAGAACAGCAGCATACAGCTTCCAAAGTTGATTCTTGGTTTGAGTGATATGAGATTTTTTTCAGATATTCTTGTCATCCATATTGGTCATAATTATCCCATATATCAGAGGTCATCATGTACGTTTGTGTAAGGGCCAAGTTTTTCCAACTTATGCTATGAGGGGCCATATTTAGAAGAATATTAAAATAGTTATGTTCCAATAAACTTATCAGTTAAATGTCTTTTCTTTAAACTGAGATCAGAATATGAGTTCAAACTCACCATGAAAACATGTTAACTTCAATAATGAATATTTCATTAGTAACACGGGTGTTTGATATATTTTATGAGCAGATAAAAACAGACATGTGATCTGATGGGACACACTGACATGAGGATAGTTTGCCTTGAGATTCTGGTTTGGTTTTAGGAGTAAAACTTTAACACTGACAGACTGTTCGTCCTGTACCTGTGGAGTGGGCTGTTGTTATTTTTAATAGCCAGCCATCCTTACATTGTTGATTGATTCATTGATTGATTGATTGATTGGTGTTTTGTAAAATCCTCTGTCCTGAGACACATTAATGACAGAGTTTGACCCTGGTGATCATCTGCTGAGGCTGCATGTTTGTCAGACGATCGAGGAGCCCTGAGTCTCTAGGAGGTGAACCGGGGACTGAACTCAGCTGATGAGAGCTGTTCACGATCACAGCCACCAGGGGGCGGTCTGAGTCTGCAGGAACGACGACATCCAGCTGTTGAAGTGTCCTCGAAGTGTCCATGTCTTAGTAAAGTTAATGAGGGCACGCGCTGAGTTCACCCACACACCATCAGTACACCAAACAATGACCACTGAGACTCCGTGAGTCTAGTCTGCTGGTTCAGGTCTACAGTCCTGAGTGATCGGACTGGCTTCAGTTGAGGGGGGCAGGGTGTCTCAGACCCCCCACTCCCCCCACCCCCCCAGCTGTCTCTGGAGCCTGCAGAGGAGGGGATGGCTCCGTGGCGGATTGTGGTGAGTCCAGCAGCTGCAGACTCCTGCCGCTGCCTCCACAGCTCAGATCCAGGATCCGGAGAAGAGTCTGCGGACTCCCAGCTCTCTGTGGACTTCTAACCTCTGCCTGTCTCTGAAGAGGACGTACGGGCTCTCGGACTATCTGAAGACATGTTCACGTCGTTCTCTCTGCCCATGAAGGCGGAGCGCAGCCGGAACAAGGAGCGGCTGGAGGCCAACCTGGCCGGCCTGTGCGAGCTGGAGCTGCTCAAGCAGAGGCAGGAGGCCCGTGTCCTGGGCGCCCTCTGCCTCGGAGACTCCCCGCGGCCGCCTTGGGGAGCCCTGCGGGCGGCACGCTGCGCCCTGGACGCTCCCAGAGTAAACGCGGCGGCCGAGCAGCACGTAAGTGTTCGTGAGGGGATCCTGGGTCTGGGGGGTAGAACTTTAGAGGGGCACAAGTTTTTAGTGGGACTTCTGTGGTCCAGTGACTCCTGTCACAGACCTTTACAGCCGGAACATGATGTTTCTGCTCTGGTATCTGCACGACCAGAGGCTCTGCGTGTCTGCGGTGATGTGGGGACTAACCACAGAGCGCAGATCTGCACATACCTCCGCAGAAATACGCTTCCATTTAAGGGCAGGCAGCAGCTCCAGCAGCTCCAGCAGCTCGATGGTCTCCGCAGACATCCGTCTGGCCTGGATGAAGAATGAGCGGAAGGATGATCAGGAGCTGAGGTCACCTTCTGCGTGAAGGTCTGACATCTGGTGACACACGGAGGTCTTCTCTGTGTTAGAAGGCCACAGTTTCAGGGCCGATTGTGTTTTATAACAGTTTAGGGCAGTTTAAAGTGTGTGTGTGTGTGTGTGTGTGTGTGTGTTTGGAGGGTGGGGGGTGCAGTTTCAAACTCTTCAGAGTTTGAGGTTCAGCCCTGAAAACTTTCAGCCATGAAAAGTTAAACAGGTTTGTAGACAGGCAGGGCCGGCTCTGACTGTTCTGAAGCCCTGTTCCTGCTGCAGAGCATCAGCAGGAACCCAGAATCATGACTTCAGTTCACAAGCAGCATAAATATAAATAAGAAAACGTATTTTAGTATTTTAGAAATCTTTCAAAAAGGTGTTTAAACCTAGAAATGTTATTGTTATTGGATATTTTAACAGGAATGAGGAATTTTAACATAATACACCTTTTTATACCAAATCTGAGGCTCACTGTTCTCTGAGGAGTCAGAATTTAATCAAGCAGGACATTCGACCACTAAAACTGATCTCTCTGTTTTTGAAAATTCACGGATAACAATAATAATTATATTTTATCATTAAAAATATCATTTCAGTCCAAGAGGTTCTACATTTACCATTACAAAAACATATACATGATTTTGGTAATTAATGCTGTCAATTTAGGGCATCAGACCTTTTCAAGATTAATCAAGATTAAATTGGTTCATGTGCACTTTTTGTGCCTTCACTCTAAAATCTGACAAGTTGGCATACTTTTCGTTTCACTTCCGTTGTGGCTTAAAGTCGCTGTGTTGCAGCTTAATGCAGATGTGTTAAATAACTCAACTTGAGACTAAGAGAATTTCTGCATCCTCCAACCTCAAAATCAATCTGCAGAGAAGTCTCCCGCCCGGCTTTACTGCACATGTGCAGCCTGAACTCAGTGTTAAATCACAGTGATGAAAAGTTTCGATTCCAGCTTACACACAGAAATTAAGTTGTATAATTTTTATAAGCTAAATGGGTTCCTTACTCATATTGATTGAGTTGAACCAACAGGTTAAGATTTAAGTAAAGTACACAAATGTAATTTATGTAAGAATAATTGTTACATTTTAGAGTGTTTAAAGAGCATGTTCACCTCGTGTGTTATCACTAGTTATCACTAGTTATCAGTATTTAAGATAATATGTGTCAACTAGATTATGACATCCAGAAAGCTGCAAGAGTCCTGACCCCCTGAGACCCTCTGCCCTCCCTCTTGGGGGGCCTGAGCTCTAGGTTCAGGACCAAGGATTTAGATATCTCAGTAAAGTCTGATATGCTTTTTGTTAAACTCTCAGTGGAAATAATGTTTGATATGTACTGATAAAAGGACTGTTCATGAGTGATTCTGAATAGATTCAATCACTTTTTAAATGTTAAAAAGGACTTTGTCAGAGCATTTGTTTAAGTATTTATCTTATAGTCATATAAGAGGGTCATTTTGTCCTTGTGGGGCTGAAGCCCCTCGGCTGATGCAAGTGGTGACCCCTGCTGAGGCCCTTTGTGGTCACACACTGGTGAAGAGTCACACTGTCAGCTTCAGGTCTGATAACAGCTAACAGATCATTTTCATCATCAGGAGAATCTTTGTGATTCATTTATAAACAAAAATATAATTAAATATAATTCTAAAAGAGTCAAATTTAACTGTAATGATGAAACCTTTCAGCAGACATCCTCATTTCTCATTATTATCAGAACACCTCACAACTCACTAAAGTATTGTTTTTTACTTTAATAAAAAAGCCTCTGTAAATATGTATATTTATAATTCCCACATTTTTCTCTTCACCCACGACAGAGGAGCGTACCCTGCAGATTAGCTGTAGCCTTCATGGTTTTCTTGCAGTTGTTTATCATTAAAGGGCTGAAGCTTGATCAGCACCCATCCATAACCAATTTTCATCTTTAATGTAAAATTTTAGCTTCCTCTCTTAAAAACTGAATTCTTCAAGTACCTACAATAGATATGTTTTATTGATATTGTTAATCATCTATATTTTGATAAAGTTTATGAGCAGCAGACCCATGCACTGGTATTTGGTAGAGACAGACTTTATTTTTTGACTTTTATTGTTCTAAAGGTTTATAAAAACAGTTTAATTATGTATTCAGACTACATCAGATGAAAGCAGGAGAATTAACACGAGGTGGAACCTTCCTCTGAGGTGCTGGTTTCAGCCAGGAGGACATTTTTGATCCACAGACAGACCCTAGCTGGACAGTTAACCTGCTCTGGAGCGTTACCGTGGTTACTGAGCTGAGCCTCACTTAAGCCACACTAAAGTAAGCCAGGCTTAAACCTTAATCCACTGTGATGGAACCAATCAAATGTACTTAGCTTTGTTTTTGGGTTGTTTTATTTCAAAATTTCCTGTTGTTTTTATTCTTTTTGTTTAATGAATTAGTTTGATCCAGTTTGGGGGATGTTAAGTCCAGAGGCTGTTTTGTTGTATTGTTGCTGTGGTCCTGGTCTTTAGGTTGAGGGCCTTTTCTCTGGCAGCTCACAGTCATGTTATGTAGCATTGTTTTATTTTTTAATTTTAACTTTATTCAACCTTAACAAGGCTAATCAAAAAGTACAGTGTTCCTTGATCACACACATCCAAGCATTTAGACATTAAAGTAAGTCAAAGCTGAAGTCCAGCTCTGTTGAAATAAAACACCCTGGTTTCTGCAGAGTGCTGCAGGAAGGAGTCCAAAACAAGAACAAAACTCATCTCTTGGTTGTTACAGACCATTTTCCTAAGACTGGACCGTCCCCCAGAATAAGGGAGGGGTCTCCACCTACACGTCTTACCCCCTGTGGTTACCTTCAGCTCCTGTGTCTCCCTCACATTAAAGGTGTTTTCTGTCATATCAGCCCTCAGGGGTCTACATGTGGGCTGGTCTTTGTCAGGACTGCCTTAGTGATGCTGGTCTAGACTGTCCTGTAAGGCTCTTCGTGCAGTGCCTGATCTGTAGGCAGTGAAGCAGGTCAGCAGAGGGTGAATCAGACTGGTTTTTGGAGGTGACAAAAGGGTTTATGTTATCTCGGTCCCACAGGTGGTGCCTGGGCACCCCTGCCCACTATGAGGAAGTCCATGTTACCCACAGTAGACATGGCTGATGGTGGAGGAGGTGATGCTTCTAGTTTCACAGATGACTGTCTTCACCTGCAGAGTCTGTCCAGTCCATCCATTTCAATATTATGTTGTTCTCATGTCAGTCATGTCTGAGGTCTGGTAGGCCCGTATCCCGTATCCTTTGGTAAGCACAGAGTTTTCAGTCTTACTCTGGGCCCTTCCTTCAAATCTCATAAGTTTATCCAGTAGCGTGAAGCTAGATAAAGGTGTCAAGGCTCAAACATAGTCCTGGGAGGACCCCCATCTTAAGGGTTTCTGCTCAGCTTATAAAGAGAGTGGAGGGATGTCCCATCTTATCAGGGCTTCTTTTGTTTGTTTGACTTATTTGTCATAATTTGCTTTGAATAGTTGTGTAGAACAATACAAGACTGTAACTCCCAAATATCTAAAGCCGTGATAGTGTTGTTAAGGTATGGAGGCCAAGTCCCAGACATCATCACAGCCTCCGATTTACTTTCATTATTTTTCTATCTTGAGATGGGTCCAAATGTATGATTGCAGGTATTAAAGACATTGAAGACATGAATAATAATACATCATCATGGGTCCTGTCTTCTGTTTCACTATGTATCTGTGGATTTTGTTAGACAGCCTCTGGTAGAGGTTCAACCCTACATACAAAGATAACTAGTGTCAGTGCAGCTACTCGCTTTTTCCCCCTTTAAGCATGAAAAACTCTGGATTTGGGATCATCATAAAATCAAATGTTTTGTCTCTTCTGAATTTTGGGTATGAGGGGGTTTTGCCGAGCTAGTTTGGGTTATTCTCTTATTTCAGATCAGCTCAGTTCAAAGAGCTCCACAGGCACAGAAAACACACGTTTACATTGTCAGATGAGTTCATTCATCATTTCAGAAATGAGATTTACAAAGTAAATTACATAACTGAACCCCCTCGTCTCCACCTCTTCTGTTGAACAGTGAACACAGTCGGGCTGTTCTCGGGCAGCCATGTTGTTTATGTCTGCCTGTTTCTGTGGCTGGTCTGTGGTCCCTGAGTTTGTGTTTGGTCTGGATTAGTCTGTGTCTGCTGTCCCGAACAGCGTGGATGTTCTCAGGCATCTTCATTTGTCTTCTCAAGCTTCAGAAAACATTTTAGTCTAATAGTTGGTTTACTTGATCTGCTCAGGATTCATTTATTCTTCTTGATTTTCCTGAATCAGCGCTGATGAGGATCTGAGCTTCTCTGATACCTGAGGGGCTGTCCTATCACATAAACTTGAGTTAACAGAAAGGTCCTGATCTCACTGCCAAAATCAACTCACACTACCCAACTGACTAATTGACTGAATAACTAACTAACAGTCAGACAGATGCTGGTAAATCAGACCTCCTTGTTGGAGGTAAAATGATTTTGTGAAGGGTTTGATGAGATGAAAATCTAAACCACTGACAGTGAAGATCTCACATAACAGCTGATGGAGCTGTGCTCGAATAAATCAAAAGTTCAAAGTTCAGCTGGTGGACTGTCAGCTGTAGCCTTTGGTGAAAGTGTTTGTTTGTCTGTTTGTTTGTTTGTCTGTCCGTCTGTCCGTCTGTCCGTCTGTCTGCCTGTCTGCCTGTCTGTCTGTTTAACTGTTTGTCTGTTTGTATTTTTGTTTGTCTGTTTGCTTGTATGTTTTTTTTCTGTTTGTATGTTTGTTTGTCTGTTTGTTTATTTTTTTGTTTTTCTGTCTGTCTGTTTGTTTATTTGTTTGTTTGTCTGTCTGTCTGTTTGTTTAACTGTTTGTTTGTTTGTATGTTTGTTTGTATGTTTGTCTGTTTGTTTGTTTGCTTGTCTGTCTGTCTGTCTGTCTGTCTGTTTGTTTGTCTGTTTGTTTATCTGTCTGTTTGTTTGTTAGTTTTTGGCCCAATGCCTCTGATTCAGACGGACAGATTGACTCTATTTCCTGTATTGTTTTGGATTATTTGATGCTTTGGTTGTAGCTGCTCTGACTCTCTGAGCTGTTTGGTTTATTTATTCCTGTTTCTTATTTACTGTTTATTTCAGTTTATCTGTTTGTTTTTGTTTTATACGTGTATTTTGTTCTGTGGCTGGTCTGCACAGGACACTCTTATAAATGAGATCTTTTGAGTCTTTCCTGGTTAAATAAAGTTTAGACCATAAAAACAGGACTCGCTCTGAGCTTGGCAGCAGATCTTAAACACAGACTGAGGGCTGAAATGTTCCACTGATCAGTTGTTCAGAGGTCCAGATGACCCCCCGACTCAGGTTCAGAGTGACCCCAGTCCAGAGTGACCCCCCCACTCAGGTCCAGAGTGACCCTGGTCCAGAGTGACCCCCCGACTCAGGTTCAGAGGTTCAGAGGTCCAGAGTGACCCTTTGGCTTAAGTTCAGAGTGACCCCTCGGCTCATGTCTAGAGGTCCAGAGTGACCGCCTGGCTCAAGTTCAGAGTGACCCCAGTCCAGAGTGACCCCCTGACTCAGTCACTGGTCTGTGTTCAGACCCTGAAAAGTGTATTCACTGCTCTGTACGAGACCGTCCTCCTTCTGATGGGGGTGACGGGGCCTCATGTGGGCGTGGAGGCCTGCTGTGTACATGTGTTTTTTTGTGCATGTGTGTGCTCCATGGTGGAGTCTGCTGACAGCCATGTGACGGCTGACAGCAGCTGGAGGAGCAGCTCAAACCCCTTCTGCATGTCAGGGCTAATCAGCAGCATGCTGCCCTGAGTGTCTGTGCTCTTCGCTCAGCTGAGATGCTGAGCTGCTGTGAGGATCTGAATTAGCTGATCCTCACTGGAGCTCTGCTCTGGTTTGATGACTTTCTGACAGAGCTGGTTATTTATCTATGTGGGTCCTGTGTGATATTTTCTCATGAAGCACACGCTTCTGTGCTGATGAATGTTTTGGTTGAGCTCTGTACTCTCTGATCTCCTCTAGGTCATCATGAGACACTGTGGGATTAAAGTTCTGCCTAAACAAAGCTGGCCTTACTCACAGTCTCTAGTTTAATAAACTTTAAAACAATACCACAGTAAAGTTAACCTGAAACACCAGATGGACTGTTCAATATATTTCATTAGTCCATCTGGGAAAGAGCTCATAATAAGTGTTTGGGGAGGGCCAGACCTTTCAGAAGCATATCTGACAGGTGATTGGACAATCATTCTGTCAATCACATTCATTACAGGCTGAATATCAGGAGTGTGTATTAAAATAATCTGCTGATATTATGAGTATCACAACACATGGGTGGCAGAACATTATGACATATTGGCATTCAATATTATACATGTATGATATTGATAAGCAGATCAATAGTATACTAAATAATCTGCTTTTGTAAAATATTTTAAGTTAATAACTGTGTATATACTATATTATATTTATAATACAGTTTTTCTCCATTGGTTTGACTCATTTCTTGAAACAGCAATTACATTCTCAAAACTCTAAGATCATTTGCACAACAGTCTTACAGTTCAGCACAACACCACGTTCACCTGCAAAAGCTCATATCTCTCCCAAAACAGTTCACTTGTGTCAACTGTGTAAAAAAAACTAAATTTATATATATATATATATATATATATATATATGATTTTACTGAAAGAGCAGCCTCCAAGGTTTGACATCACACATTTCACCCATACTGTCAAGGATACTGTAACCTTTATTACAGTTTTTTTCCAATTGCTAAAACACAATTTTGCAAACAAGGCTGGTTTTATCAAAATAATTCACACAATTCACTAAACCACACTCGCAAACTGCAAAATACCTCATATGTCCTGCAAAATGAAGCACTGCAACCAAAACTACATATAGCATTATCAAAATCAAACTTTTACACCAAATGGCACACACTTCATTCATATTACCAGATGTTTGTCTGACCAGCTGCTCACTGTTGGGCAGAATGAAAAAGCACTCTCATCTTTAGTATGCTTTGCCATAATACTGAAAACTGTAGAAAATTCTTCAGATTGTTCACATGCACAGAAATATTTGCAGATACACACACATGCTGTAGAAACATTTAATTTTCTATTTTTCACCTATCAAGTCAGTGCATCATATGCACAGCAGATTCATTTACATTAGAGTGAACAAAATATGTTTGCAAAAAACAGTCAATTGAAAAAGAAAACTGCAGAAAACAATGTAAAGCAAACAAAGAGGCAAGAAAAATAATAAGGCAGAAGTGTTTCGAAATGGCAAATGTGACTTTAGGTCAGATTGTTGTGTCTTATGCAGAGAACCATGTTCAGTGCATTTACAGTAAAAAGTGCCATTTTGAATAGCAAAATGTTTATAAAGTAGAAAATGTGTTTAGAGTGTTGGAGACTTGAGAAGAGGTTTTACTCTCTGTATGTCAGTTTAAATAATTGTGCGATGCATGTCACTCTATTGTGTCAGCAAGTGGAACATTTTTTTATTCATACACATAAAGTAACTTGACATTAAAATAGTGCCCACATTTCATGAAACAGCATCAAAATAGAGTTTTATTTAAATACTTTGGAGAATCTCCAAAACCTCCTCCTGAGGGCCCAGCACACAGTCAGCCCTCTCTTAATGTCTGCTCAGCACTCATGGATCATCTGCTGCTGATGTCCAGGAGCTGCAGAGGACTTTATTCAGAGGAAGGCCCTGCAGGCTGTCTCTGTAACTTTTCTGTTAAAAACATGTGATGAGAGAGTTTGGACCGTCAGCCCTCTGCTCTGAGACTGGATCAGTGTGAAGAGTGTGTTCAACATGGCTGCACGTGAGCGTGTGTGAGCGTGCACTCAGGGTGAGAACAAGACGCTATTCAGACGCCGTGGTCCCAGAACCACACACAGCCTCCTTTATACAGTGTATGCCTGGTATGCCCCCCCCCCCCCCCCCACAGACTCACACTATAAGGTTATTCTGACATGTGTGCACAGATATGCAGGGCTGTTGTGCTTGCTGGCTGTTGGTTGAACACTCTGAGGTGATTAGTTGTTAATCAGGAGGAGGTGATGAGAGGGTTGGCTGTTGCAGGACAAAGTTTAGGGTCAGTGTGAAGGAGAAGAAGGTCCAGGTCTTCCTCCTGAGTCTTCTCTCAGTTGTGTCTGTCATGTGGACAGAATGGAGAAGGTTCATGCTATCATTGGTGCTAACTGAACAGAGCACAGATTACTGCACAGTTCACCTACAGATCAAAATGGTGGACCTGCAGTTGGGTTGACGACATGGGTCCAGGAGGCTTTTCGAAGGTCAAGCATGTTTCATGTGGCCATTGAATTTAAAATCCTATGTTTAATGTTCTTCTGCTGCTTTTTTTACTTTGTAAAGGGCAATAATTTATCACCATTGAACCATTTGGCAACACCCACCAACAAGAGTCATATCAATTTTAACCCTGGATTTTTTTTTACACTTCACCAACAAGATTGGCCCATCTAAACTCTTCCAGGATCATAAGCAGCTGAGTTATGATCAAGTGAACATATAGGTGTGTCAAATAAAGCTTAAAAACATGTGATTAGTGAAATTCTGGCACCCCTAAAGTAGAACTAATGGGATTTTTGTTTAGATGTAGAACTACTCTCAAAACCACATATTAGACTTTAATGCTTTAATTCATCTCAGAGCCGGAGCTTGTTGACTTAAGCTTATCCACATTTTTACCTCTTCTTCACAAGGAGGCACTGTGGTTTATTCATTGCACTTGTTTTTCTTCACAGGTAATTCACGTCCAGGACTATTGTGAAGCACTAAAAGTCTTGGACAGAAATGATGATGGGCAGCTGAGAGAAGCTATATTATCTATATTCCTATATTTCCTGCTTTTCTGAAATTATGCAAATTAACCATTTTACATAAATGAGGTCTCTTGGGATTTGTCCAAACCCTGCATATCAAAGGATTATCAAGGACTCTTCTAGCAGTACATCAAATCTAAAGTGGATTGAACAAACACCCCCAGAAATGGCCAAAAGTAAGCCCATATTTGAGCTTTGAGTTTACTTATCAACTTTTCACTACCACGTCAGGGGAGGGGGTTTTTTTAGCTTGGGTGTTGGACATGTGTGCAAAAGTTATTTTGACAAATTATCTTATGATTTGTTAAAAACCATTAAAACATTACATTTTCCACCAGCACAGGCCCACCTGCAAAAAAAAAGGAAAATAAAGTTTTCACACATGTTCAGACCCTCCACAATAATAATGATAAAAATATGGTTCAATAACTGAGAATAAATATGTCTGTCTGTGCTGGGGTCCTTATTAAAAAAGAAAGAGGACGACATCGACCAGCTCTCTAGGAAAGTGTCTTGAAAAACATTTGAATGATTTGGTTCTAATTAAAGATAGCGTGGCTGTGCGGTTTGACTCTGAGCATCAGTTCACGCTCACCTGCAGAGGTGAGAGCAGATCAATCAGGGTTAGGCCGAATCCCCCCCCAACACACACACACACACACAGACACACACACACAGACCCAGTAAGAAAAACATCTCTGAGCTCTCGTTTGTCAAACTGTCCCCTGCTGGTTTTGGGGGTTGTGTGGCCCCAGCCTGGACCCCCACTGCAGATCTCAGCAGAGTCAGTTTGACTGAAGTCCAGGTCCTCCAGGGCTCATCCATGAGTCCCACAGTCAGCTGTGGTGATCTGAGGGTGCCCAGTAAGAGTGCCTGAGGACAGCTTTGAGGTGAATGTGCCAACAACGAGAGCTCTTATTGGTCAGGGGCTGCAGACATGGAGCTTTGCTGGTCTGAATAAAGCTGCTTCCACATCATGTCGCTGGGATGTAAGCTAGCATTGACTGGATAATTATCATGAAAGAAAAGGCTGATGGTGTTCAGCTCTTCAGACAGAGTCAGTGATGTTTATGCTCCTTTGAGTTCATAATTTATGATACCACCTCATGTTCCTTTAGAGGATCAGACATATTTATCAGTGAAAACACGTTAAAGTCTATTAACATCTAGGCAGCGTCTACTGATCTGAGTGACGTCAGGATGGTCATGTGTTGATCACAGGGTCACCAGTTAACACGGTACCTGCTTGCACCAAAACACCTGTTACTGCAGAGTCAACAGAAAAACCCCGACAGCAGTCTGTAAGGTGGAGACCAGTTCTGTAAAACTGTTCACCTGCCCCAACATGCTGGACTAAAGTTAAGGGACCAAACCAGCTCTGAGTCCTGTGCTGCTCCGTGACCAAAAACGAGTGTCACTGACTGTAGGCGGCAGAACGGGCGTGAATTATTAGTGGATAATTAAGACTATAAATTATTATTATTATTCTTAGTAAGTTAAATATGTTTGCTCCAGTTAAATCCTGATCTGTTTGTGCTGCTGCTCAGAGCCCTCCTGCTGGGTAGACTGCAAACAAACCGCTGCAGAGTTTGAATGGAGGCAAACTGACCCGGCCTCTCCAAACAGATCTCTCGGTTGTTCTGTTCTGGGTTCGATTGTTGTGTTCACATCAGTCAAACAGACAGAGCCAAAGGGGGGGCCCTCCTGATCCAGATCAAATCCCCCTGATGATTCAGAGAGGGAAGCCCCTGAAGGCCACATCAGGGCATCAGCAGAGCCCTAAGCGGTAAAACGTGTTTGTAAACCAGAAAGGTCAAATGAAGGTCTTTAAAAACAACCACAGAGGCGATTGACTCAGTGTGTGGGCATGGCCATGGCACAGAGGCCCCCTCTGCACCTTTCCTGTTGGATTTCTAAAGCTTGGCCACAGTAACATGCTAAGATCCACCAAGAAGCCTCAGGACCCAGATCACAAACCCAGGAGGAAGTCCCCCATTTTGATGCTTTTGAAGATCACTAAACTAACACACATATAACATAGTGGCAGTGTGGCTCAGTCCGTACGGGCTTGGGCTAGATACTGGAGGATGGCCAGTTCAAATCCTGATCAAAACATACTTGGAAGTTGGTTTGGTGGCTGGGAGGTGCTAGCTGACCTCCTTGGACACTGACGCTGGTCAGGACAGTTAGTAACACAAGTGAAGGGGTTGGCACCCCCCCTGCCCTGGAGCCTAGGTGTATGGAGCAGGTCAACACTGCTGGAGGTGCAGACAAGTCCTCAGCAATGATGAACAGCAAAGTACTGACCCAGCATGTGCCTAAAACCTGACTTGACCTGAACAAACAACAAACAAAACAAATGTCCTCATCTATAAATGATCCAACATTAAAATGTTCTAAAAATTCTCTAAAATATAACAATAAGGTACTGCACAGCAACATGAGCAATGTCTTTGTGTTTTGGTATTTTTTCACCGCTAACCACCAAATATGATCATAGATTATCAATTTTCTGGAAGCAGCTGGACAGTTCACTTCATAGAGATGGTCCCAGCCCAGAGAGAGAGTGTTTCAGGAGTTTATCTCATGAAATGCACAGAAAATCAGTTTTTTTTTAAATCTCTGAACACAACAGAACAGCTCAGAGGAGGTCACCTGTTAGCCGCTCTTCATGCCTGAAACCCGACAGCCTGAATCATGAATCATGTGATGTGTAAACACGTGTAAACATGTTTTATTTAAACCATGAGTGATATTTCCATGTTTGGTTTGAGTGTTTACTTGTTCTCACTCAGAGCTCTCACAGCAGTGCAGTAATGGAGGTCCATTAGCTGATGTCCTTCATCAGTAAAAACCCTCTCACGTGGTCTGCTGTGTCTAATCTGAGCTGATCAGTCCTCATGTGTGCTGATACTCCTCTGGTCTTCCTCCTGTGTTTCAGAGCAGTCTCCGGGGTCCACCGTGGGGTCTTGGTGCTGGTCTGGAGCAGCAGGTGGCCGAGCTGAGTGTGAGCTCTGAGGAGAAAACAGCGGATCTTCCTGCTGACCTGGAGGACACCTCTCTCAGCTCAGGTAATTGGTTAACTAAACAGAGGGTGCTCTCATCTCTCTGCTGACTCACAGTCATGAGCAGGAGCACGCTGTCTGTCTGTCTGTCCGGTCTTTAAGGACGCAGTCTGACAAACAAACACCAGGTTACATCAAGATATCTGCCCGTGGACAGGAGAGCTGCACCGTGCTGACCTCTTTCACATTGCGCAGTAATAACACTGTAAACTCTAAGTTGTTAGCCACTTCTTCTACCAATGTCTTTTTAAACATTCTTCACAATAAAAAATAGGTTTTGTCTTACATGGATGATTGTACACACTTTTTTAATGACGTAAAAATCATAATAATGGTGATATTTATTACTCAGAGGCTCTCTCTACCCTACTGTCTGTCTTAATCTGCACCCAGTTTTTTGTTGTCTGTATGTTAATAAGGACATGTTTCTAATATCAATTTTTTAAAGCAGAACTCAAGGAAACCTTCTAAACAAGTTAAACCCCCTCCGTAAAGACATGGTGAACACTGTTCATCATTCATATTGCTACCTGTAAATGAAAACTGATCAATAAGGCTGTTTCATATATGAATTAGGATTTAGTTGATCACATCACTTCTACACCTTTATTTGTAGAATCAATCCTATGTTATATTTACAGTATCAGAAACTTCAAATATTTTTAAGACAAAGCAAAATTACTTTCAGAATTGGTTTCACTGCTGTGCTGCTGCATTGCAGCACAGCAGTGAAACTGCAGCAGTATTGACAGGGTCAAAGGTTATTGATATTCTGGATTTAAAAATCAGAACTTGTCTAATAAGGCCAAAGTTTAAATCTCTCTCCACATTATTAGAAACCCTTTTAAACATTAGTGAAAAATTTCCCTCATTCAACCCCAGATGAGTTGAATTTGTGATATTCTTTGATTGTTAGTAAGAGAGAAATCAGAGTGAAAGTGTGAAATGAGAGTCTGGGGGTCTGACTTTCTGATCTATGCATCCACATCACATTCGAACTCAGACTAATGATGTTTGTTGGCTCAAATAAAGAAAAGACTTCATCATAGTTTGACTTGCACTGTTGTGACTTTGTCTTTACTGTGCTTCTCCACAGACCCAGTCCACGTCGAGAAGCATCATCAGTCTCCTGAGCCAAAGGACCGCTCTGAAGTCCGCTGGCCCCTCTTAGCCTCTGAGGTGGGAGTGGAGACAGGAGAAACCTGTCAGGCAGACCCAACAAGAGGGACCACCTCCTTTGTGGAGATGAGGGTTGTTGACCCAGGTCAGGAAGACTTTCCAAAAGCCCAAAAAGTGGAGACTTACATATTTGGGCTGATCCAACGTCGAGCACTTCAGACGCGCTCCTCGAAGCTGCGTACGAGCCTGGCTCATGATGCCCGGGCCGTCATGGTGGTGAGGCAGCACAGCTTCTGCTGCAAAGAAGAGTCTTCAAAACAAGTGCCTGTTCTTGATGTCTCCACTCCATCCCCATGTTCACAGGAAACTGTCCCACAGCCTTATCAGTACATCGAGCAGGAGCGAAGCACAGGAGCAGGGTTCAGTGAAGGTTCCCCACCCCCATACCATCACCATCCCCTCCAGCAAAGCGTCCAGCATCAACAAGGGCTTCACCACAGGCTCAGGCAGGCCTCCATGATAAATACCTCCTGCTCCATGCTGCTGGACTATCCGTCTTTCAGAGTGCTGCAAGCCCACCCAGACTCAGGCAACAGCAGGCCTGATTCTCCCCAACAGTACCACTGTGGCCCAGCCCCTCCAGCCCTGCCTGGGCCTTTCCAACAGCCCCTACCTGATGAACAGCTGGTCAGTGCTGAGTATATCCCGGCCCAGCCCTGCAGAGCCTCCACCAGAGCCAACGCTCATCATCACTCCAACCCCAACAAGGCCTCTGGGGTGCACAAAGCTAACCAGAGCACTTACTCTCCAGAGAGAGGCCACCATAATCAAGAGCAGCATCCAGTGGAAACTCAGATCCAACCCTCCAGATACCGAGGGGGGGCAAAGAAGTGCCGCTCAGGTGAAGATAGGGGCGGAGCCAGCAAGAAGTCAGGAAGGAAGGCATGTAGGTCTCAGTCAGAGAACAGCCTACAAAGGGCTCCAGACCGGAAGTACAACACAGTGGAGAGGGATGGAGGAGGCAGTGGGAGTGGGGGGAGGGGCAGCCGCAGTAGTCAGTCCAAGAGCAAGAAACATCAGCATGGAGGAGGGAACACCAGGCGCTGGCAGTCCACTCAGGAGTTAAGCCAGGACGAGGCTGAGCAGGCACCTGAGCAGGTACCCATGCAGGGGTCCTCGTCAGCAAACCAAAGAGATCAGTGTGGCAGACGCACACGGAAGTCTCGCTCCACGCACGCACCCTTTGCCTATCAATACCAGCACCTGTCACGCCATCAACAACACATTGAGTACCAGTTCGAAAGGGACCAGGTGCTCCTTTGCCAGCAGCCTGGGAAGGACTACCCTCACCAAGGCCAAGGCGAGACGGAGTCCAGCATGAGTGAGGCCGACTCTCCAGACTCCAGCTCTTTGTCAAGTGACTCAGATGAGAGTGGGGGTCTGGTTTGGCCCCAGCAGCTACCCCCACATCTCCCCCCACCGTCACCCGCAGTCCTACCTGGAGCTTCTCTCCAGCCGAAGGCTTTTGTGAAGATTAAGGCCTCCCACGCCTTGAAGAAGAAAATCCTGCGCTTTCGCACAGGGTTCTCTGAAAGTAATGACCACTGTTTGAAAAATGAACCACTGCAACCAAAGGAACATTAACCAGAGAGCTCCTGTATCTGTGGAGCAATAAGATAAAAACACTGCTGTCAGAGAGGGCCAGCAGGGGCCGTGACCTTCACTGACTGATCAGAGTCCTTCCTAAGTGGAAGCAAACATCATATCAGTCTCCAGATGAAGACAGAGTGTGGACATCAACACCAAACAACAGAGTATTTGTGTAGTGCTTGTTTATCCAGGTGCCAACAGAAACACCTCTGCCTGGAGCTGCAAAGACCTGCCCCGCCACACCCCACAGTTACAGTCAGGTCATCCAGGTGATGAAGATACTCAGCATTCATCAGACAGACAGAGGCTCATTCATGAGGACAGATCACTTGGATGTTGTCACAGATGTTGAACTTTAAGACTGGCTGCTCTTAAAAAAAGTTAGTAATATAATGAACTTATCACTGGTCCTCTCAGTAACCAGTCTCTTTAATTTTACGATACATGTTCTGGTCAACAGCAGGTTTAAAGTTAACAACAGAACGATCTCTGTCCTGCTTTCACAGACTATCAGCATAAGATCTCTGAGCAGGTCCCTCTGTCCTCCATCCCCCTTGCTGAGAGTGAAACTATGACAGAGAGTGTTGGGCACTTTCAGAGTTGGCTCATAGTTAATAACTGAGTAGAGATTATGTTTGTCTTATCAAATCAAAATTCTTCTGCTCCTCTTACTCAGTTCAGTAATAAAACAGCTCACAGGACATCCACACTCAGCTGTGGAGCACCGTGAGAGGTCATGTGATCATCAGTGGAGGCCTCAAAGACAATCTGTGACCTTAGCCATACAGTACATGCCCTTTAACCTAACTTTGGATCAACCTACTGACAGACAGTGAGGTGAAGCAGAGGCAGGACTTAAGGCCGTCTCAATCCTGCCAATCATAACTCCAAAAGACTAACTTATTGAAATAAAAATGTCATGTTTGAAAACAGTCAGCACAGAGAGAGCCTTAAGATATATTAAACATTTATACTTTGTCCACATGTAGGCTGATATTTCTAAAATCATAGATCCTCCGTCTCACTCTGCCCTGTCTGCTGTTTTAATCGTTACTGACTGGACCTTTTCAGCTCTTAACTCAGACTTCCTGTCCCTCCTTCTCTGAGGGCTTTCACACCGGCACTGTTCTGGCTCTGGAACCGGTTCTGTTCTGGATTCTCAGAACCCTGGTGCTTTCTACCAAACCAGCCTGCGTTCATACCAGTTTAAGGGGAACGAAAGTGGGAGGGCGTTACTCCGAGTTACTCAGGCAGTAGTAAACAACACACCAGCAAAATGGCGGATCACATATTCTAAGTGTTTGTTGCTTTAAGGTTTTTGTTTTAGTCCAGCAATCAATCAACAACTGTTGATGATGAGGAGACATAGAAGACGTACGTAGAAGCCTCAGGTATGTAACAGTGTGTGTTCCTCCACGCCCTTGACTTCCTGCTCATTTTATCAACAACTGATGATGTCACGGTTCACAGCTGGAACTACCTTTTTTTGGTTTCAGCTGTGAACCAACTTTTCTTGGTTCAGAACCAATTGTTTTGCCGATGTGAAAGCCCTCAGACTGATGCGGTCTTAAAACACTCAGACGATACAAACTCTGCTGATGTTTCGGTGTTACTGTTTCACAAGTGACCATGCTGACCTGCGACACATGGCTGCTTGTGTCTGTGGTTTCCGTGGTAACCAACAGGAGTACCCATAGTAACAACAGGGCGTAGCCTCAGACTGAAGCTGTTTGTTGATCCAGGCTGTAGAGATGTGTATTCAGGCTGTTCCTCACTCTCCATCATGTTACCTGGGAGTTTTCTGCCTGCCCCCAGTGGATGCTCAGAGAACTGCAGCTTTTAGCTTTTCCACGTTGGCTTCATGTTTCTGCCCCAGATGCTGCCAATTGTCTGTGACATGTTTCTGTTTGATAGCAGCTCAAAATCATGAAATCATCACAAGTAAATATTAGAAATGTGGAATCCCTGCTGAATCTGAAGCTGTTTTCAGACTGATGGACATTGCTGGGTTATCACAGAACCTGAAATCTTTCTTTAATTTTCTGTAAACTCTGCAGTTTAAAACACAGTTCTGCCATTGTCCCTGATATGAACACATGCCTGGACTCACAGAAATGAGGATCTCTGATCATCATTCTTTATTCTCTGTATTGTGATGTATTATTAATCCAACTCTTCATGAAGTTGTTTTTATTTTTGTAAAGGAAAACCAACACTTATTCTATAAAAATAATAAATGTTTGCCTTGTGTTTTTTTGTGTACAAAAAGAGGAAGTCTTAAGACAAACTGCTGTCCTCCGCTTTTGATATTTAAAACTTTACAGAGCCAGAGGCCCAACATGCTGATGATGATTTGGAGTCAGTATTGGTATGACATGTTTGATTTGGCATGGTGGATAATGGCAAATGTTTATCATTTAGTAAAAGATACAGTAGACATGCATGTCCCTGGTTGGGTCACATGACAAATGCTGTTGGAACGTCACTGTTTTTCAAATCAATTCTTGAAGGGAGCTCCTTTGGGTGATCTTGTACTTTTTCATGAAACTTTTAGCGTTGCCATGAGAACATGTAGTAAGCAGGACCCTGCTGCTCACCTGTGATGGACCACCTTGATTCTCTACCTGTTGGCTGTCTCCTGCTTCCTGCTGTGACTCTGTTCATAAGGTCAACTCACTGCTCAGCCTTTCAGCGTTTCTGCTTCACAGTTAACTCTCTCATAACCATGGAGAAAACACCTGAAAGTGAACCCCGATTCATACCCAGAGTGATCTGTGAGGTCACAGTGTGCACCAGGAAGTCCTTTTTTACATGTTTTTCTCTCTTATTATGTAAAGTTTTTTACCTCATGGATTGAAGTTTTTCCTGAATGAAAACCCCAAATTAAAAACAGTAAGCAGTGAAGCTGGAGGTGACAGCACGGACTGATGGGAGATAGTTTAGTTTGATTTTACACACTGTACCTTTAATGTTGAGCTTTTTATTATAAAACCTTGCCCTGAATCTTTTGTTTCAGAAAATAGAAATGGAAATAGATAGATATGACATCAGCCAAAAGTTTTGGGGTGTATTTATCTTCTGGTTTTGGTGGGTGTGACCAAATGGCAGCAGCAGGACCTCACAGAAGAGAAAACACTCCCAGCTGTCAGAGGGTCAGCCTGCTGAATGATTGAAATGTAAATGTGAAGACCTCAGACATCAGGACAGACCTGAAGTCCTCATGACCTGGTCTTCACCTGCTCAGCCAATCAGGAGGCAGGATATAGCGGGGCAGGGATATTTTTGGACATGTTAAATGGACTGGAGCTCTGATAGTTCTTATCTAGTCTCTCTGAAGAATTAAAGCTCTATTACACTGCAGTCACATCTACACTCTGTCTACGTCAGTCCATCAGTACTGGTCAACACTTTAACACCATTTCATACCCATTAACACTCCACTGAAGCAGCAGTGGGAGCAGCTTGAGGTTAAGTGTCTTGCCCAAGGACACATCAACATGTGACAGCTCAACTGAGCTCTAACCTGTGACCTACCAGACTGAACCACTGACGCCCTAAAGCAGGCCAGCGGTGAAGCTAGCTCTGTTTGCTTGAATTGTTGTTATCTTTAGTGCTGTTACAGCGGTGCTTGTCATGTTTCCTCATGAACACATTTTTTATTTTCAAAACTGACTGACGGGAACAAAAAGGCAGAATCAGAGACTTATCAATCCCTCGGGGGAAAACTGGTTTAAGATCACTGTGAGATCAGCTCTGTTTAAACTGATGCTATCCAGAAGCTCTGACTCCTGAAGTTCTGCTGTGCTCTGACTCCTGAAGTCTGGCTGTGCTCTGACTCCTGAAGTCAAGAGAGTCCAGCAGAGCTGTGACTCCTGAAGTCCAGCAGAGCTCTGACTCCTAAAGTCCAGTGAGTCCACCAGAGCTCTGACTCCTGAAGTCTGGCTGTGCTCTGACTCCTGAAGTCAAGAGAGTCCAGCAGAGCTCTGACTCCTGAAATCCAGTGAGTTCACCAGAGCTGTGACTCCTGAAATCCAGTGAGTCCGGCAGAGCTCTGACTCCTGGAGCTCTGACTGCAGCTGCACTCACTGTTCGTTAAGATGCTGCCTGCTGGCTCACATATGGCTCTCATTATTTACCTTTTCCTGTCTGTAAATGTAATTTAGCTCATAAGCCACACACGCAGACCTCAGGATCTCTGCTTCATAGCTGGACTTCGTTTTAATGGAGTCTGGATTTGGATCCAGCCGCCTCTCAGGTGGGAGGGAGATCTCCAGAGCGGGCATGAGGACAGAGCTCAGGGACGTCCTGGTGGGAACATCGTCATCTGATCGATATTTTAGAGCCATCTCAGTTTAAGCAGCTCTTCCTCGCTCCCCTTCATCCTCAAATCCTTCCCTTCCCTCGTTCATCCTCCATCTGGTAGTGGTTAGAGACGTGCTCCTGCAGTATTTCCTGCTCTGTTGGAGTCGAGGAGGAGAAAGAGCGGCTGTGAGGCCTGAGGAGGAAGTGCTCTCAGAGAAAGAGAAACAGTGACGGTGGGTAGAGGAGGAGGAGGAGGAGGAGGGTGAAGGAGGCCTCTTGCACACATCTGGGTTTGATTATTCAGACAGAGGGGCTGATGGGAGAGGGGAGACACAGGCCCTTTTATTTCTGCTGCTCTGAAGAGGCTGACCTAGTTTCCCCGTCCCACCCTTTTGATTTGACTCATTCCATCAAGTTCATTTGCTTTTCACAGACAAACTTTTATTCTTATGATCTAAGCTCTTATTAGTTTTTCAAACAACTCCATCTAACATTCATGAACACAGGAGTCTTTTAGGACCCTCCACCTCCAGCTGAGTCCAGGGGTGGTCAGCATATCAATAAAAACATCATCACAGATTAAACATGCACATTTAAACAATAAGGTCAATAAAAACGTTTTTTAACATCCACACCCATCACATCATCAAGCTGTCTACAGCTGAGGAGATACAGGTCCATCTTGTCCAGCATGACATTCTTATGCAGCTCCCACACCCTGGTCAGTCACCTAGCCTGGACCAGATGTTCTCCAGGTTCCTCCAGCTCCTCAGTAAAGAAACAACAGGTACATGAGCTCTCAGTGAGGAGACCCCTAACCCCATGAGCATCACAGGACTGAAGAGTTACACAGTCTATCTATCACATGGCCTTCATCACCACCTTCAACTGACCCAGACTCCGTACATGCAAGCTCCATAGAGGCACAGCCGATGTTATCTACTCTACCACACGGCCTCCAACACCACCACAGACACCGAAGAGCAGAGACAGAACATCCCTATCAGGTGGTACCTCCTGTCATAGGAGGCTCATCCAATTAACCCCACAACACCTCAGGCTGTCATTGAGCTGTGGCGCCCTCTACAGTCATTTCAAGACACAACACAGTCATACTCGTGTGTAATGGCTTCCTCAACACAAGCTTCATGTTTTGAATATCTACTAAACTGACAAACATCTTTGAAAATAAACTACATCACTTATTAAATATTTAATGTGGGATATGTTAAAGTTCCTCACCAAAAACAGATCTCTGTCCATCTCCTGATGTTACATGTAAACATATCATGATCACCATTTATTCAGGGTCACCTGGCAGTTATTTTTCTGAGCTGACTTTGAACTGATCATGTTTCCTTCTCAGTTTAAGTTAGAAAACTAACTTTAACTCCCGATCTTCTCTGAAAACCCTCTATATCTCAAAGTGTTTCAGATAACTGTCAAAAGTTTAGTTTAAATTGATGTTCAGTGCTGATTCACGTAGAGATTTAACATGTTTGAACATCAATGAGCCACAATCATTTTCATTTTAAGGTTATAGAAAAAACTCAAAAAAGAGCAGGGCTTTTCTCAGTCTGTTCTGAATTATTCTCCTCACTGCTAACCTCTTTCAGGTTTAAAAACAGGAGTTACTGAATTTACATTTTTATACAGAAGCATCCTCGTTGCACGCCGGAGTCTCAGTGCACACATATTTTAATCCAATAAAAGACATTTACTCAAACTTTTGTCTCATCCAAAAATGTGGACATCAAAAATAAAGACATATGTCTGGTCAGATACACCAGTGATGACTGAATATTTTCCCTCAATCATTCACAGTGATTTACTGAGCAGAGCTTTAACAGAAAGTGACTGTAGATATTAAAGCTGAGCTTACAGAGCTCAGAGACTGTGCACAGGTACTCAGATACTGCTCTCGGGTACAGTTCAGTATTTTAACTGTGTGACTGTTGACCTCTGACAGGAAAAACACACAGATAGACCGTCTGAGGTCTGAGTCTGTCAGAAACAGCAGCAAACGTCAGTACTCTGGACCAAAGCTTCTCTGTACTCAGAGTGATAGTTATGAAGCTCAGTGTTTTAGCCTCAGGTAACTTCACTAAGAACTGAATGGAAATGAGAACAACATCCAATCAAAGTTTTTATTAACGTACGTCAGGACACATAGAAAGGTGCATTAGATCAGAGCTTACTCCTTTAATTACACAGCCAAGCAGAACTATTACAGTAACACATCTCACTCTCTTTCTCTCCTCTCTCTGTGTCAGCTGTCAGCAGATCCTTTCCTGTGAAGACCTTTAAAGAGGGCCACGCACATCAGCAGCATGAAGGTAGGGATGTTTCAGAGGAGGTTTTTGGTCATTTAATTCATATTAAAAGTGATGTCCATTTTTGTTTGTGTGGTGAAGACTCTTTAAACATCAGGCCACAGAAGTTGACACAGACTCAACATCAGCTGATGGCAATGTGATGGGGTGAAGCAGGGGAGACCTTCAGGAGCTGCTCCAGGACCAGCCGTCCACAGCAGCACGTTGACTGTATGACTGACTGATCCATCGAGTGCTCTCATTGGTCAGATGTGGGTTTACGTGACACCAAGCTTTAGAAAAACCGACCACAGTCTGGAAAACAAAGCCGTGGTTTCTCTGTGAGGTCAGTGATGTGTGAGTTTACATCAACTGGATTTAGATGAAAATAATGATGTGTTAATTATTAGAATAAAGATCTGGCCTGGTCATTTGTCATCAGAAACACTCCGTCTTACATGAGTGTCTTTGAAAACGGTCATTACAAACATCGCTGATCTCCTCTGGCAGAAGGTGAGATGTTCATAACCAATAAGGGAGCCTCAGTCCTTCCTCTACACCATCAGACCAGCTCACAGTGTCAGCAGCAGAGGGGTTCTTCAAGCTGCAGGGATTCCAGAGCAGCAGCTCTGTGGGCCTCCATGAGCTCATATAACACAAAAACATTTCAGAGGGTTTCATTTTAACTGGGACAGTCGGACATGCAGAGGTCACAGGTGGACTGCAGGGCTCAGCTCCTCAGACAGGGTGGGGCAGCCTCAGGGGGGGTGGGTGAGGCGGGTGGGGTGAGTCGAGAGAGGGACAGTTGGCTCTGGGACGGTCCAATTGAAGACTTTCTGTAGACTGAACTTCAGCAGTGAAGAAAGGACAGAGAGAAGATGTGAGACAGGTCATCACAGAGACACTTATTCATTATTCTGTCACCGTATCATCAAACCATGAAGTTCTCCTGAGTAAGACTGCAGCATTTATCACAATTATTAAAGAATCAGCCTCAAACTCTGTCTGTGTGCAGTTTCTTGTTTTGTGTCTGAAGGTGGAGGTCTGCTCCTTCAGAGGCTGATCACCAGGAGAAAAGTGTCTCCATTAAAACTGCTGTTTTCCAGGTAAAAACGCATCTCTCTACCGCCTCTATATGTGGTTTTCCAGCTTTTTCTGTGCACACATGGAAGTTACACATTTTCAGAAGAGAAGGAGTCTATATGTACTGTATGTCTGTTACATTTTCAACACTGCAGCGCGGTCACTAACTCTGTAAACTGAAGATCCTTTGAAACTGAATGTGTTTTCTGCACAGAGCTTTCAGCAGGCTCTGACTGTTAATGGCTGCTCAACTACTTTAGTTTAGTTTAGTTGAAGTCTTTCAGTGAAGAGTGTGCACTGAGTAAAGCTGCAGATGTTTTTATTTCATCATAACATAAGATCACCAAAGGTTCAGAGGTCATCAGGAGGTGGCTTTAGTAATCACATGGCTGATGGCTTTCAGACTTGTTAACACAGGGGAGCCCTTTGAGTCCCCCCATCCTATCTGAGACATGATTTAACCCTTTAGTTCCTGCGACTGCAGTGAGACTGTAACACTCAACCATTTTCAAGGTAGTGTTAAATACACAAGGGGGCTCTTTAAAGGAAAACAGAAAACCTTTTAAAAAATAAAGAATATTTATCAGGACAATTAACAATAACTGTGAATTAATGGAATGAATGAAACTCTTCACAGAGCGCATTAAATCCATTAAATCATTAAAACAGCTAAACAATCTCATTCTTTATAATACAAAATAAACTTACAGTCCCAATCTAGGGAAAATGCAATATTGTCTTTTAGGTGAGTTTTAAGTCTTTTTCAGTCTGTGGTCCTCTCTTATCCAGGGAACAGAAATAGCGTTAATCCTCACGGCCAGAGGAAGTTAAAAAAGCAAAAATATGCGTATACCAGTAGGACTAGCATACCAGGTATATACTACCGTCCAGCGCACTCCACCAGGGAAAACTTTCCTCTGTGTTTGCTCTCAGACAGCCAGCTGGGATACCTGGTCAGGTAGGGTCTTTAGCGTAACTGCTGGTTACTTTTTTAACACTCCTGTTAACTGAATTAGTGTACCCAGCTAGTTACTTTTATTTTTACTTCAGGTCCTTGTCTCCAGGTCTGCCTGCTCCACTGTCTGTTTTTTCCGGTCCTCTCTTCTCCGCCTCCTCCTCCATTTTCATTTATTATTTTAACCGTACATAAATATTCACACATGACAGCCGGTACCCATATTACCCATATAAACATACAGGGAGCTGAACCTTTCTTTTTTAACATACTCATAGCAAACCTGCTGTTTTCCCTGATGACTTAATTACCCTACTTTAAAATAACATATGACTTTTTAGGTGACACTATCACAACACCCTTACCCCTCCTCAGCTCCCATCTCGTCTGGTTGTTCCCCCTCCGTCTGATCTGCAGTGCTGTCCTCCTCCTCGTCCTCCATGTTGCTGCCCTGTTGGCATCGAGCAGACCAGCTCTGCTCCCCCGTCAGCTCTGTGGGCTCCACCACTATGGAGGGGAGACGCTCCCTCCTGTACAGGAAGTCCTCAGGGTAGGAGCTGGGGTCTGAGTCTTCATCCATGTTGGCCTCTGGGAAGATCTGGACCAAATCAAAGGTTATGTCAGTCAAACCATCTGAGTACAACAGGACACAGTAACATAAAATAAAACCACTGAAAGGTTTCCGTGAACCAGTGTCATGATGCCAAAGTTTCAATCAATACCAAGGGTCGTATCCTGGTACCCAATTATGAAACAGATTTAATATGAACAATAGTAATAATAACCTTATTTGTACAGCAGTTTTGAGCTGAAATCATGCTGGTTTGATACGCAATACTCGTGTTTTGTTAAACAAATACAATAAAATAATTTAAACTATTGAATCAATGTTTTGTTGCAGATTGTGTGTTTTGATTGTTATGTTTTTTTTGTTTTTTTTTAAATTCATAAAGTGCTGTTTGCTCCTTAAAAACTGTTGATTGATAATATTGACACACAAATCTAATTCTATAATACTCTGCGGCATTAAAATAAGTTTATATGAAGTGCGTTTACTTTTACTTCAGTAGATTCATCAAGTGCTGCTTTTACTTGTAACTGAGTACATTTTTATCAAAGTATCTATTCATTATTTGAGTACATTATTTTAATACTCTTTCTCCCTCTCAGAGTGCTCTGGAAATTTAACCATTCAATGACGTCTAAAACAAACTCTTTTAGAGTACAACCCACCAGAGAAGACCCACCAGACTCCAAATAAAGAGAAATAACAAGTACTCACTCTGTTTACATCAGCTGATTGACACTGCTGAAAGTCACCTGTTGACACAGTAACTAATTAAACTATTACACCTTTGAACTACAAAGGTAAATGCTTTAAAAACAGCACTCATATGATGCCATTGGTGTGTGTTTTATCAGTCATCAGTCTGCGCTGATCTGATGTCTGTATTGATTATTGATGGTGTTTTATCAGCTCTGACCTCTGTCCTGTCAAGAATGTCCTCCAGTTACCAACATCATGCAGAGACAAATATACATCCAGAGCACAGGTGGAAATTGCACAAGCACAAGGCTTCACAGTGAGTTTATCTCAGGTCTTACTTTTCCATTCATCAGAGCGGTGACAGGTACAGAGTGCCTGAGTGTGAAGTCTGCACAGTCAGCATTAATGGACGGATACACGAGGTTCTGGTCGTCCTTTCAAAATAAAACATCCTTGGATCTCTGTTGCTAAACTAACTGTAATGAAATCAATTATTTTGTTTCTCTGCAGTAGGGGACCAAAGGATCTACGGCCTGGAACAGGTCCTCAGCCCGGGGGTTGAGGACCTCTGCTCTGGTGGACACATCTCCAAACTGACAGAAGAAATGAACCCAGAGGAACAAAAGGTGGAGTCTGTACCTGGTAGGCTCTGCTGCCTCTTCTTTCACCTGGACCTCCGTCCACTTCGGACTCCACCTGACTGAGGAGGGTGTTCATACTGCACACACAGACACAAAAGAAACATAAAAGAACTGTAATATATACATACAGTACATACATTAATCACAATCAAACTGTTTAAAACTCTTTCAGTAATTTGTTTCAGATCCCAGCTCCAGCAGAAAATCCACCATTTTGAATACATTAGTCAAAATTTTGTTTTTTTCTTGTCATTTCCAGGAGTCGTATTCAGATGAGTCCCTCCTGGAGCACTCATGTGATCTGCTTCACCTTGTTCTGCAGGGTGTGGCCTCAGCCAAGCCCTCAAATGTACATATTTTGAAGAAACAGGATTGTTATTAGCTCAGCTGTCTCTGTCCATAACTGTCCATGTAAAAAGTGCCAGCTTTTCACACCTACAACTATCTTATAAAAACCTACAGCACCACCTGCTGGATGTTTCTGTTTTTGTATGATTACCCACAGCTCCTTCCCCGAAGGCCAAGCTTCCCCGAAGGTCTTTTTAGATACATCCCCAGACCTGCACCATGCGCCATGACTCAGGTTTAAACCTAGGTTTAGATCTAAACTCATCAGGCTGGAGCTCATGGAGACCCTGACAGACTAACCTGAGCAGAACGTATTTTTAAAGCAGAGTGCTGAAAATCATGAAACTTCCAGGAACAGAAGGCCGTTTAGTTTGGTGACATTTACACTTGAAGGCCGCTTTATTAGGCATAATCCCAGGATACACCTCCTTCACCATCAGAGCTCTTTAATTCAACAAGGAGCTGAATGTTGGTCTATATCTCCATGACAGCATGACACAGCAGCTGAACATCCATAATGAGAATCTCCTGCTCCACCACATCCCAAAGGTGCTCTGTTGGATTGAGATCTGGTGACTGTGGAGGCCACTGGAGTACAGTGAAGAAACCAGTGTGAGATGATCTGAGTTGTGAGACATGGAGCTGCTGAAGTCTCCATCAGAAGATGGTCCACTGTGGTCAAGGGATGGACATGGTCAGCAACAATCCTCAGGTAGGCTGTGGGGTTTGAACCATGGACTAAGGGGCCCAAAGTGTGCCAAGAAGCTTTTATGTTCATTAGAGTTTGGTGTGAACATCATAAAGCAGGAATCCATCCAGCCTTGGATCAGCAGTTCAGGCTGCTGCTGGTGACCCCTTAGTCCCAACTGAGTGTGGCCTACCTCAGCCTACCTGAGGATTGTTGCAGACCTCTATTGTCACAGTCTGAGTTTAACTTTTCAGTTCAGGTATTTGATGCAGCTTTACACTTTACTCACTGTCCACATCTCAGCCACACAAGCGTAAAACGTTTGAGAGCAGCACAGCTGAAGGCACCACTCACTGTCCTGGGCCGAGCTCCAAACAGCAGAGTGTGCAGGGTCAGCGGGTGTAGGGATTAGGACAGGGGCGTATAAAGAGCCTCCCTGCTGGGTTTATCTGCAGTAAGCACCTAATGACATCACAGGCTTACACAACAAGTGAGCCTCCACTGCAGGGATGGAGAAGATCACGAGGGCCATGAGAACATTCAGCTTCACCTGGTGAGGAAATAAACAGGTGACTGCTCCTGGAGAGGAGATCAGCTCTGCCAATGTTTCATCTCAAACCTGTTACCAGTCATTTTTTTATACCATAAAACTGTTCATGACATGATGAAGAAATTCACATGACTGCAGAGAGTGACAGCACAGGAGCTTTCTGAAAAGGAGCTCAGGAGGGTGGAGATCCTGCAGCAGGTGAGAGCTGCAGCTCCACAGCGGAGCTTTAATGAACTCACTGAGAGCCTCAGAGCCACATCAGTGTTAAAACATTTAACTCAGCACACCTGCCGGACCAGAGTCCTCCATGAACAGACAATATGATAGAAGTCTGAGTGAAGCTAATGACTCACCTGTGTGAGGCTGGGATACAGCTCATGCTGTCCAGGACTGGGGGGGGGATCCAAACGATCAAATCAGTTGTTTCTTAAAAACAGAAGTCCTCCTGTGCACTGTGTCCAGGCCGGGCTGTCTCTGTTCTGTCTCCTACCTGCTGCAGTCTGCCTGTCCCATCGGCTCAGTTTCCTTCAGCTTTCTGTGACGCACACACGCGGCACACGCTCACATGCAACCTGTCGTCCAAGCTGGAGGCTTAATGTCCCGTCCGATTACTGTCAGAGCCCTGCTGGGCCATGTGAGGGCGTCCGGACAGGTGAGCTGTCCTGTCCTGGATCCTCATGGTCCACACTGCAGGCCCCCCTCATCATGTCTCAATCATTATTCTGAGGAGGGGAAGCTTTATGATCATACAACAACTCTTAGATAAGGCCTCCTTTAAGGGAATCAAAGAGGATTGTGGGTAGAGCAGTTATAGACTCCGTGGTACTTATAGGCTCACAGCCTACATTTTTTTTCCTGGCACTCACTCAAGTTTAGGCTTATTTCCATATGCCTTGACTTAAACTAGTGTGTTTGTTGTGTAACTGTGAGGGGCCTCTGCAGCTGCTCCATGTGGCTGGAGTTTGACCAGCAGAGGGCGCTGCACTGTGAGGTTCAGGTTAATAATGTGGACTCAGTGAATCATGGGAAGTAACCCAGAGTGTCTCCTCCTCTGTCCTCTGTCTCATCCATGCCCTCACCACACACTAAGACAATGCTCTGTCACAAGTCCATGATATGAAATTTCTCTTCTGATGTAGAAACATGAGCAACTTCATGAGGAAATGATCCCAAAACAGAAGACTGGCTCATTCAGTGAACAGAGTGCTGTGCTCTGCTCCTGGCCTGGTCATCTGAGTATGTCAAACAGCTTCTGTCTTTAGAGGTGGATGTCCCAGTGGTGGACAGGTTTGATATTTGAGCACTGATATCTGTGCTATTGCACGCCTATGACTCTGATTCATACATGCAGACACTCGTGCCAACTGTAGAGGCCACATACTGCATTTCAAAGTTTTCAGGTTTCCTATCATACACCCCACATGGGGTCAGTCCAGAGGTCAGACACAGAGGTCAGACACAGAGCAGAGCAGAGCAGCAGAGTGCTGTGTGAGGGCAAATTTCAGTGACAGCTCTGCAAACGTGAAAACAAATGAAGTTAATTAACTCCACCAAGAAGGCCATGATCTGTTTGTCACCTTGTCTTTTAGCTCAAAAGTTATAATAGATTTTGAAGACATTTCAGGTAATGTTGGTAGTGGCACAAGAAGGAAGTGATTTGATTTCAGAGGTTATTGAAGTTAATTTCAGCTATTTTAGTCTGTGCCTGTCTCTGCCTGTTTGTGTACAAGAAACCATAGCAACAAAGGCCTGGCCAGTCATGTCAGAGTAAATAAATAACCGAAACAAAGAGCAGTAGTCGATTATCATGCAGTTATTGAAAAAATACAGCAAAAAGAGGAGTGGAAATGCTCCACTGCTGAATCAGCTGAGTCAGAGGACGGAGTATGTCCACTGAGTCAGACTCAAATGAAGAAATACACTTTGATATAAATCAGCAAGTAAATTTGACATGTTGGGTAATCCTCTGCAGATGTTTTGTCACGTCATAGCAGATGAAATCCTGTCTGAGACGTTGTAGGTCGACCAATCAAAGGGCTTGTTGTTGTTGTTTTGACGTGTAGTCACATTTCAGGGGACGAGCATGGCGTACTAGTTACAGCCCTCTGCGGTAGGTTAGAACAAAGGTCATGGTGAAGCTTTGATGAAGAAGGCTGATTTGACCTCAGTCTCTCTCTTCTGTCTCTCCCTGCCACAGCGCCCCCTGCAGGCCTGGAGCTCTCCCGGTGTTGAACTTGGTTCTGCTGCGTTTCTGCTCCTGCAGGTGTTTTCCTCTCATTGAACTGCATCCAGCTGTTGTAAGCTGTTGCCCTCATCAGCCACTGTACTTTTTAAATAACTGCTTACCTCTTTTTTAATTTGTTATAAGAAAAACAGAGCAGAAATGTTGGAGAGGAAAAGTTCTGCTCCCCTGGGTGACTGAGAGGTTTGAAGGAGCAGAGCCTCAGAGAGTCATTCAGAAATGCCCCTCAGCGCTGTTTCAGTGCTTTACACTAAAGTGAATTAGTCCAGGGGTACAGACTTCTCACCCAGAGACAGCTGGGACAGGCTGCAGACTCCCACAGATAAATGTTATACAGAATGGATGGATGGATGGATGAAGTAAATCAAACTGATCTGGATCAACAGAGAGGGAAGAATTTCAGTGATCCTGTCAAATGTTGTCTGCTTTAGAGATTGAGTGAGGGAGACAGCGACACTCAGGAGTGAAGGAGTGAAGGAGTGAAGGAGAGCATGGAGGCTCAGATCTGAAGATGTCTGGACAGATGACATGGGCTCCTCATAGCTCCAGCCTGTCACAGCAGCACCTGGCCCAGATTCAGGTCTGTGGTTCCTGTTTGCTCCACCACAGAGGAAAGAGGAAGAATGAACACAGGGTGACATGGTTAAAAAAACAGGTGACAGAATTGTTCCAGAGCAGCCTTCTTTATTAGGACTCAGTGTTGTCCAAAGTTTGGAGTACTTTAAATAGAGCCAGAGGACAGACGGGGAGAGGGAGACTCAACACCAAAAAAGGTCTGGAGTCAGAGCAGGAGAAACTTCACAGGAGCTGCACACCAGCCCAGAGAGAGAGACAGGGGCAGAGCCAAAGAGAGGCAAGGCCAGGAGGAACTCACAGCAGAGACAAACAACACAAAAGAGGAAGAGCCAGAGGAACATATGTTCGGAGAAACGCAGACGTCCTGCACTCACATCAGCCGAGGGGGGAGAGGAGAGGCCAGGTCAGGTGGTCAGCCTAAAACTGTCTCAGGAATGAGTGTGTGTGCCGGCAGGGAGTTCGCAGCGGGCTGTTACTGTAAGTGTAATCCTCGACTGACCACCAACAGTTCAGATCAAACAAACAATGGAAACCAGGGACACAGTCCTGTGAGTCAAACAGAGCCCTGAACCGCTGGAGGTCATGTCAACGACCCCTGGCCTTGGTGCCCCTAACCTGGCCCTGAGCCCCCAGACTGCGGGACCTGTAGGGCTCCAGACACTGCTGGACCTTCTGGTGGGGGTCTACCAAGAGTTCTACTCCTCACCCTTTACGAGGGAGAAGTATGTGTCGGGCTTCCTGCAGTGGGGTGAGTGTTCTCCTGGACGCTGCTTTTGTTTGTCATAACTGTATTTATGAAACTGTTAGCATATCAGGATAGTGACAGCCATCTCACCTGTGTCTTTGGGCAGGGGGGTCTTCTGTTCAAGAACAGCTGACCCTTTGACAAGCCCCGCCCTTTACAGGAAGAGCTCCCCCTCCAGGCCACACCCTTCAGTTATGAGTTTAGACATCACCTGCTGTGGGGTTGGTGGTCTCTTCTCCATTTCAAATAATCAGACTGTTTAACAAACATCATATTTGATTAATCCGTTGTTTTTTTTTTTTACTTCAGTAAATAAACAAAAGCTAAAATAGAGGAGGGTGTATGAAGGAAACTGATCCCAAAAACCTGTTCAAATATTTAAAATACACTGTTAAAAATGTCACGGTAGATAACTGTCTGATAAATGTGGTGATTTTACAATTCTGTAATATAAGTTTTCACAATGACATGGATAAATATTCAAATAAGATGTTGTGTTTCATAGCGACCCTGGAACATAAACAGTGTATAATTACAGTGACCTGAATTCACAGTAATATGAAAGGATTTTACAATAAAATGCTGTAGTTTTAGTTTTACAGTGAGACAAATGTACTGTTACTGTAAAACTACAGTAAACTGTTGTAAACTCACAGTTAAATTACCATAGATTACTGCAGAGTCACAACACTATTGTGATTTTACTGTGATCCAAATATGACTGAAGAATCTCAGAGTTATGTTGTGAGATCACAGCACGATGCCATCAAAAGCTCACAATATTCACATCTCTACTGTGTAATCACTGTGACTCAGTCAATACCTGTGGATCTACAGAATGAATGTCTCAATGAAATACTGTCATTTACAGAAATTTACCCATCATGCAGCAGAAGAGCTGAAATTCATAGTAGAAACCTGTGAAAACCTGGTGATTTTGAAGGTGGATCACTGATATCTAACATTAGCTGTCCACATAAACAAAAGGCCTTCATGAATGCTCCCTGGTATTGATTTATCAAACATCACCGATATTCAAACCTTTGAGTTTTGTCAGTTTCAGCGCTGAAGTTCTGAACTAACACAATAATTTCACCAAAATGCACTGAAAGGACTCTGCCAAAACAAAAGTTTGTCTGACTGATGTAACCTGGCTACAGTTGCTATGAGAGGGGCTCATTAATTGACTGGTTTGAGGACCAATCAGGAGCCAGCAAAGTACTGATGGTTCAGGGGTGATGTATTTTTGTCGGGCCTCGTTGTGCTGGAGCTCATGACCATAGACATGATAGAGCCTTCAGGATCACTGCTGAAAGTCAGCTCTGGAGAACACAGTTATATGACTCTAACATCTGTTCTTTGTGATAATCTCAAGTTTTATAAATCTTAAGCTTAAAGTTGATTGGCCAGAGTAAAAAGCTTCTGTTAAACTACTAAGAGAACTTAGAGGAAACTGAACATTTTTTCCAGTAAACATCTTCATGTTGTGACCTCTTGTGTGAGAGTTTCCTCTTATTCAAACGAACTGGTCCAGCTGGTCCTCGTGGCTGTGGCTGTAGTATATGAATTATTGTTTATTTAAAAATGATCAGAAACGCTTACAGTTTGGTCCCTAGATATTTTTGTAGTCCATGTTAGCACTTTGTTTTAAAATTTAAAAGCCAACTATATCAGATGCATTTTATCATTTCAGATTAGACATTAAATCCTCTTGTGTGAGAGTTCATTGTGAACTTTATTTCAAAGATTTATCTGAGACAGGTTTTCTGAATACCAGAGACCGGGCATGGGAACCAGGAAGCACAAAATGCTAATGCACTCCAGTTCTGCTCTGTAACAGAAATCACAATCATAAACAGGAAGGCTGTATATCTCTTGGTCAAAATGTGAAATCAGCTTATTTACTGTTGATTATTTCATATTATTACTTATATATTTTTAATACAAAGTTACTGATTTCTGCTCATTTACTGAACTTACATTCAGCAAGACATTTAAAATCAATTATGATTTAACAAGAAATGGAGAATATGTAGCTTTTAATGGCACAACACATCAGCATTAAAATGACAGTTTTACTCTAAAACAGAGGAATAAAGCCTGCTGGGGCATTTTTAGAACAATTATTTAGTCAGAACTGCCTGTGACTGAGGTCTTTGTTTTTTTTTTTAATCTTTATATAACTGTAAAACATAATAAAGGTATTTTCACAGGAACAAATCCAGCCTATTATATTTATACATTTAGAGCAAAGTCAAACCAGCATAGGAATTTATTGATCATAATTCATGTGGGAAGGACAAAAGCTTCACATTCATAACTACTCTGAGGTGAGGCACAGTTGACTTTAAGGGGATGTATCAGAGCTGCTCGTTAAAGGATAAAAAAGATCTACTAATTAGATACTGATAACTGCTTCCTCATCGATGACCATCCTCTTTTTGTAACATGTTCTAACCCTCCAGCTCCAGGTCAGAATTTTATTGTAATACTGCAGGTAGAACGTCAACACTCTCAAGCAGAATCAAAGAAGTCCTCATGTTTCTCAGGATAACCAGGCTGTTATTAATATTTATGTTGTAATGATGTCAGACTGATGTATTAAAAGTTGGCCTCATAAAATGAGTCAGACTTCATGTTGGATTCTTCTGGGACCTACAGATGAGCGTCTAGACTTTGATTGGCTGCTTCTGACTGAACACTACAGTCAAATAAACAGGAGAAGAAGGCTTTGGAAGCATTTGATTGGTCAGTAGACAGACAGGATATGGTCACTTTCTCCACAGTGGAGGTCTATAACACATGGTCTTTTCTCACTAAATATCTCTGATTACAGATTTATCACTGATATCACTGATCTGAGGAGTTTGGAGGGTTGAGAAGCTCTCATCAGTCTGAGTCAAACCCATGAAGCTGATCTTTAACAGCTCCTTTGTTCTCACCTGTGTTCTCCAGAGCTGGAGGCTGATGCATGGTCGTCCTGCTTCACACAGAGACGGCCCTCTGACACCCATATATGGGCATTAATCTGCAGGACTATAGGCACATAGGCCGTGGTAATAGCCACATTAAAATATAAAAGTCAGCACACACTAAGCGACAAAATTAAGAAATAATAACGTAAGTGTATCTGAAGAGGAAGTATGGCTTTTCAAAATAAATCCCAGACAGGCTGATTTTATTTTGAAATAATTAAAGGTATCAGTTTCTGACTTAAAGAACAAACTTTATTGAAAGAGCTCATTTTCATTTAATATCTGAAGTAAGGCCAGTATGAATGAAGATGATGATGAAGGTGATGATGATGATAATGATGGTGATGATGGTGATGAAGATGAAGATGGTAATGATGATGATGATGATAATGATGATGGTGATGATGAAGATAGAGATAGTGATGAAGATGAGACTTGTTGTCATGGTGATGAGGTGATGACAGTAAGAAGGTCTCTGGTTGGACCTCTTGGGTGTGAGACCTTCCCACGTGGTGTTTCCTGTTCTCCATGTGGTCCCACGGGTTTTCCTCAGGTTCACCGTTTCCTTCCATGAACCAAAAACTCTGATCAGGTCAGCTGGTGGCTCCCAAGGCCCCTCACTGTGAGTGTGTGTGTGAATAGTGTTCTGTCTCTGTGTCAGCCCTGTGAGTGGATGATGACCATCAGTCTGGGCTTCAGCCTCTTATGGATCAGCAGTTTGAGATGTTGGACTAATGTGTGGGACATTTGGACAGGTGTATTTGTCCCTTATTGTTGTCCTGGACACCCGGGTGGGGGGTACTGAAGTCCTCTGTGTGTGCAGGGGAACAGAGCAGAGGCTCGAGCAGCTCTGACACCTGATCCAACAGGACAGGTGACACTGAGGGAGTCACATGCAGGGGAGTGGGGGGGTGGGGGGGGGTGATAATTTTAGACAGGGCTGAACGTCCTCTGTCCATAATGCTGGGTAGATGACAGCAGGGCAGGTCAGATGTGTTAATGATTTAAATTAAACTTTAAACTCTCATATGTGTTCATAATGAACCTTGTTTTAGGTGATGATCTGAGGGCTGCTCTGGAGTCAGACATACTTTAGGGCTTGGGAACCAGGAAGTGCTAAATGCTAACTCTCTTT